>JAUMHA010213267.1:12298-29661 GCA_032359765.1 Saxidomus gigantea | reverse complement strand
CCTCTACCCTTTTTACACACACCTATTTCAGCTGGATTTTTACTTGAAAAAAATGTGCATAATTCCACTTTAATAAAGCTGAAAAGTATTCAAATGCACAAGGATAATTTATACAGACAATTACTGTCTGTCTGTATCTGTCAGTTGTGTCTGTTTGATCTTTGTCCGTTCCTTTTGTTAGGCCGTCGTCCTTATGACGTAAGATTGTTATGAAATTTTGCATAACGGTACTCTAACATCTATCTATGCATCCATCCATGCATCCATCCATCCATTCATCCATCCATCCATCCATCCATCCATCCATCCATTTTTATACATTTTTTCTAAATAATCATAATCTTTAGACAAACTGACTGGATAATGCAGTCAGGTAAAACAAAACTCCATAATCTTGAAAGGTACCAGTATGCATGGGAGTTAGACTGAGGTCTTGGCGATTTCAAGGCCGGGATTATAAACAATAAAAGAGGTACTCGCATGGTGATTTAGCGTAGGTCCTAACAAAAAAGTACAATAAATGAATTAAAAATGGGGTCTTCGCGCAATATTTTTAAGTAAAGTAATAAGTAAAGCCTTCACGCATAATGACGTCGACTCGTGCCAACTGTCATCTGACGTTATTACGCGCAGCGTTCAATATTAATTAAGACACATACTGTATATAATATTATTATATTGGCGCAGCTGAAGGCCAGATAAAGAATTGTGAACGGGTTTTGAGATTAAAATAACTAAAATTGTGTATATTATGTTATTCATTAAGCATTTTAATGCTACAACATCTTCTGTATTAATTGATCAAGATATTTTGTCTGCATTTCCGTAACAGTATCTAAGCAATGCAATAGAATGAAATCTGTACTATATATAGAACAGCTACCGTTTTTAAAATCTGACTCAAAATAACTGTTACCTCACACTGATTGAGGGTTATGGGTTAGAGCCCTGCTACTGACCAAATCTCTTTGTGTGAGAAAGTCGGTAGTTTCTTAGACTGATAGTAATCTAGTACTGGTCCTTCCCAGGAACGATGGTTATGTGAACTGCCCGCCTGTTAACAACTTACAGTAATACTGTTGAAAACATTGATATTAAGCACAATAACAAAAATATAACCCTGTAAGATATATTTATGATGCATAAGATATCATTTGTTTAAAAGAAATTATATTAAGTTACATCATGTATAGTAATTATCTTTAAAGCAAAGATATTTATCAGGTTAAGGTTTTTAATATGACAAAGAGCTTTCATTTTGATACTAATTTTGACTTTATCCCTCAAAGCAAAGAACCAAGAAAATCTTACTTTAACTGATGTATTTCCTTTCTATCATAATTACAATCATATTATATTTTTTTTAACTGCTCTCTGTTTAACATTTAATACTATTGCTTGTACTGCACTCTCCTGTCCACAAGATAATATCCATGCTATGAAGCTACAAAAAATGTCTTTCATGTAATCATTATTACCGTGTCCGCCATATTGTTCGTTCGTTGAATCAGCCAATCAGGAAGTGAGTTAAAGATTACTTACTTCCTGTGCCACTTTACAACCGTATTTCTGTCTTTAATGGGCGTAAAATAAAAACAAGAAAAACTGTGATACAAAGTATCACAGTGGGCCAGCATACAATAATGCCATGTAAATATTTTGGTAATTGGTGATGGTTGATGTTGAGGCATGGCCCCAATAGAGCTCGAGGAAACCAATTCTGGTTGAACAGGCAAAACCTGACACGACACCACATCTACTGACTGACCTGTAGTATCGAAACTTTACTGTTATCAAATACTATATATATTGTTTGTCCAGAAATGCTCTATAGACCGTTCCTGGTATGTCTTAATTTTTCAGTCCATTAGCCTTATTAATTTGACATGAATGACGATTTTTATGATTATTTGCCGTAAAATATTCAAAAATTGTGTTAAATCTAAAAATGATGATTAAAACAGCAGGAAAAAGGGGGGAAACGGGTGTGGATGGGATTAGAACTCGTGGAATCGTAAAAGTACACTTCTACAAAAGTGTATGAGCTAACGTCTCTACCAATTAAACCATGGTGACAGACTAATAAAGGAGGGGGAAAAATGAGCTAAGATAATATCATATATATTTAAAAAGGCAACCGAAGAATAGTCGACTGTCCTTCTTTTCTATTATACGAACGACAACTCTTGCTTTTCCAAAACATAGACTGTGTCTACAGTTTTCATCTCAGAAGTACCTCAATTTTTCAATGAAGAGAGACGCATATATTCGATCAAGTGCTTAAGTCTCCATGCATCTTTTACTCACCACATATAGAATAGCCCGCAATCAGCCATTTTATGTTTCAAACTGCAACAGCAAAAAATTGAAGTCTTATATTTACGCTCGTAGAAATATTTGCAGGCGTAAAGCTATAAAATTACGCACTGAATTTCATATTGTCCTGATCTACGTGTCTATTCCTGCTACTTTATTGTTGGATTTTTCGTACGGATATCCTAGTAATCGTGTGTGTTTGATTTTACCGACGTCATTAAAATAGTCACCTGATTTAAGCTTTTAGGATCACCTTGTGTCCGTCGTCTTCGTGTGATGTCAACAATGTGCTTCAAACAACAACTCCTCCCAAATCGCTCGACAGAAATTGGTTGTCTTCTAGCAAACATGTTCAAAGAATTTCATTTCGTACAGAACTCTGGTTGCTATGGAAACATTAGCACTTAAAACACATATGAGTTGCCACCTGATTAAAGCTGCAAATGCTATCTTAATATTTTCAAACTTCCTGCTTAAAACAATTATACAAATTGGCGTCAACTATGAATTCTATGCTGAAGGATTAATGTTACATTAAAATTGCAGGTACCAAGACGTCTTACATGTGCAGAACGTGAACGTCTACTCACAGAATAGATGATGGAAACTTTGAATCGGACATCGTTTTGGAACGAACTTCTTCAAAGATCTAAGCCTCCGAAATCCACTACCCCACCGTGACCCGCCAGTACAAAGGTGAATCAGCAGGCAAAGAGAGACAGTTATGTAAGCCAATTACCTAATAACTCCACCCGCTAAATTTTCAAAATGGATTTGTCAGTTTCTCAACCTTAAAAGTACATGTATCTTTAATAGTTCATATGGTTACTCAATTAAAATGTTCTGACTAAATAACTTACTGTAGATTATGATCACGGTTGTCCAGACAGATCTACACTGGTCGTTGTTGTTGTTGTTGTAGGAGTTAAACGCCCGTTCCAACCATATTTTGGTCATTTTATCAGGCGGACACTTTACCTAACAATTGTTCTTAGGAAAACCAATACTAGAGTCCTATCATACGTAAGAAACTGCCAACTTTCTCACATTCAGAGACCCATGACCGTTAATCTATGACAGGTAACAGTGATTTCAAGTCAGCGACTCTAACCACTCGACCACGGAGGCGGACAATCTACACTGGTCACAAAGTCAGAATTCTTTGCACCGCCAGCACGTATACTATTCGTAAAAGCAGTATTACGTGGACGTTTATGCTAGAAATCAATTCCACTGTATTCCAGCTTGTTAAACGTCATTTGAATGTACTAGTATTATTTTCAGTTTTGATAATTTTTTCAGTTGATTCGTCTTGAGCCTGGCTCAGGGTGAACTATTAGGATCGATCAATGTCCGTCGTACATCGGTCATACGTCTGTCCGTACATACCCTGTATACATTAAGGGGTTAGGGTTTAATGTAGATAGTGTTGTTCCTCTGCCATAATAAAATTTTATCAGATTGACCTGACACTTTGAAAAGTGACGTTAAGGCGCCACCTGGCGCCACAGCCTATGCATGTGCCTTGTCGTGCTCTGAATAAACTAGGCTCTGAATAACCGTAAAAAGAAAATTAAAACTGTTCTGATGATAGCGTGATGATTTTCTTTCGATTGGTATATACCAGTGTATTGAATTACTTGGTTAGTAGATTGTTTCGGTAGAAAAACGACGTCAACACGTCATCAGACAGGCGTTTACCGACGTAGCAGTTTATACTTTAATGTAAATTTAACCTAAACGCTCTGGCGAAAGTACTTAAAAAATAAACACTGTTTCCAACGATCATTTACTAGTATCTCAAAAATTAGCAAGAAAATGTCATACCCTTTCGTTTTACTTTTTCCAGTATTGATGCACTTTTCGTCACTGTACTGTATCAAAACGTCATAAAACAAACGTCTTTTGACGTCAGTTCATGTTATGAATATAACCAAGAGTCCATCAAAAATATCTTTTTAATCATAATGTCTGCAACAAGTATTCAAACATAACAACAGTGAAAAGTTATCATATCTACCATATATAAATTTTGACGCGAACTGCACACTGTGATCGCACATCAACGTAAAAAAGTAAAGTCTTCCTGGTAAATATAATCTCTTAACTTTTTTTTGAACTTATTTGGCAAATATACAGGTAACACAGAACATGTATGGAATAAATGTATCCATTTTCTTCTCTCGTACCAAATAGTTCGTTTGTTCCAGTTTTATGATGCTGGTTGAAACACTGCAACCTTTCGTTCGTTTTTACAATGATTTGATGATTAATGAAGATATAACAAAAACAACATTGGCGAAATCTACCAAAATTCAAATCAATTTGATCAACACTTTCGCTTTGTACTGTATAAAAATCAAGACTACATACTAAATTAAGAAAAAGGTAGAAATTAAGCATCCCGTAATTGATTCGAACCTGGACCTTCGCTACCTACGAATGCGCTACGGACATAACTACTCAGCTGCTTACAAAATTGTCTCCCTTAGCCGTGACAATCTCGAGCATGATGATAGCTCTTTTTGTTTCATTAAAATTGAATAAAACAAAGTATTGCCTGTCTGAATTGATACAAAACTAGTTGATTGTTATATACGATAAGATGCGCTGTTTAATACTGAGGACTTACTCTGTTCCCGAACATAGCAACTCTGCACACAGTGTAAGACGATTTTGTAACCGTTTACTACATTGTCCTTTATATGTACCAGTCATTTGTTTTTCATAGAAATAGTATTATGACTCCTGCATCTTTGAGAGGTGGTACTTGTACTAAGTCTTAAGTATTTGTTGAAAGTTATCAAACTGGGAAAACGAATTGAAATGGACCAGAGAAACCACATGGTTTAATTTACTATCTCTGAACGGTATGAACAGTGTCCGGGAAAGTAGGTTTTTTAGGGTTAAATGTAAAAAGTATTCACATGTACAATGTTTTATGTTACATATAAATTACACTAGTGTGTTCAAGTTAATAGACTCAGCACAGTCCAGTATAATTTACAATGCTCGGCGCTGCTCTTTCGATTATTATTCGAAAATATGAGCTCTTCAAATGTCATTTTGACTTTGTGGGGAAGTCGATACTTACAGAACAGAACAGAACAACATTTTCATTAACTAAGAACTGAACAGAATGAACAACTTTACAAAGCTAATAAAGCTCAACGAAATTTACATGCTGTGGTGATGCGTTTAATATATAGTTAAACAAATATGTACTCGGATAGATACATGGTCGAGACCAAAGACCTCCAACTACGTTTGGATTGCGGTATTCGTTTCGAGGTTAATCTGATAAAATTTTATTTCGGCCGACGAACAGTGCAAACAACCTTAAGAGAAACTTTGCATTATGAAGTCGCTCGAGTTCATATGTAGTGGGATTGGGAGACATGTTGATGTTGTCCTGTCTGGATGTCTGTCTGTCTGTTTGGACGGGTGTCACGGCATTTGTCTGTGCAACTTCTCCTAAACCGCTAGGTAGACTTCACACGAGTGATAAGTCAAAAGCCTAGTTATGCACATTGTTGACATTTTTCTAATTAAGTTATTATAAGGTAGTCATTGCCCTTGTTTTGTCTAATTTTATGTCTGTGTAATTACTCCTTTACCTCTGGGCGGATTTCAACCAATCTTTACATGAATGATAAGTACAATGTCTACATTTGCATAACAGCAGTTTGTTCAGGATCAGTGACTTTTAGCGGATGTAGTTACTTTTGCCCTTGATTTGTCAAATCTTATGATGTCTGTGCTATGTCTCCTAAGCTACTGGGTGGATTTAAAAAGAACTTCACGTGTGATAAGTACAATGTCTATATTTGAGCGGTATGATCCGGTCCTGTTCAGTAATTTTAAGCGGAGTTTTTGTCCTGGATTTGTCAAGTTTAATGATGTCTGGGCTAGTTCTCCTATATCACTGGATGCATTTCAATTACTATACATGTGAGTGATGAGTGTCAACTTATGCATATGATAAGTATTATCTGGTTCATCTACTTTTATCAGAGTTATTGCCATTGATTTGTCTAATTGTTAGCTCTACTGGACAAAGTTCAGCGGAACGTATGCCATGGTCCGTCGTCCGTCTGTCTGTAAACTTACGTTCTACAGTTGGAATATTCATTTGACTTTGATGAAACTTGCTGTTAAGGATCCTTGCAACTTGATGTTCCCTATTGTGTTGGAGGTCAGTGAATCAAAGCTCAAGATCACAGTGACCTCCGAAAGCAATTCTTTGATAACACTCAACAGGTCACAATTTTCATTCAAGTTTCATCAAACTTGCTCAGAAGGTACGCTGCAGTATGTAGATGATCCCTACTGTTTTCTGTGTCAGTGTGTCAAAGGTCAAGGTCAAAGTGACCTCCATTAGGTTGTCCTTGATAACGCTCAAGTCTCACAGTTTTCTTGCAATTTTCATCAAACTTGCTCAGAAGGCTCCCTGTAATATGTAGATGATCCCTATTGATTTTTTGGTTAGTGGGTCAAAGGTCAAGGTCACAGTGACCCGAACTTTGAAATATTTTCCCCTAAGATCTATTTGACCCACAGTCTTCAATTTCAAAAGATGATTGGTCTTACCCAGTAGATGATCCCTATCGTTTTTTTTGGGTCAATGGGTCAAAGGCCAAGATCACAGTGAACTTTGAAAATCCTTTCCCCTCAATATCTTGATATCTACATCTACCAATAGTCTTCAAACGTCATAGGATGATTGGTCTTACTAATTAGATGTTCCCTACTGTTTTTTGTTTGATCAGTGGGTCAAGGTCACAGTGAACTCTGTTAGCTTTTCCTTGGTTACATTGCAAAAGATTTTCACAAAACTTACTCAGAACAATCCAGTCAGACAGACTGTAGAGCGATACTAAACCTTTTAGGCCTCTTGTTTTCGATGTCTTGGCTATAACTACTATTTCAACCAAACTTTACATAAGTGAGTAGTATAATATCACATATCGCATATCATCAGCATGTCATCAACATGTCCGAAAAAACATGAAAGCACCTGTTTTAGGAATGCAAACAGGCTGAAACTGAACGTTTTTTCAGTGATAAATACTATTGCACAACAACTATTAAATTTTTGAAAGCCTATAGGGAAAAATAGAAAGACAAAAATGACACATTTTGAAAAACAGGAATACATTAAAACTTAAAAACTAAAAAAAAAATACTTAAATGAATATATTGAACTATTCTTATCTCATGATCAAAGTGCGGTCTGAATAGAAAAAAATCTGCTTGTCTGAAATAATATGGCGCAGAGATAGATATTTGTTTTGAAGCATTGGCTAAAATTCCTCTGCTAAGTTTGTTCAAATCATGGCACGGGGTCAAATCATTTACATGGGAGTTATATGGGGAAATCTTCAAATATCTTGTTGTCTTAAATCACAAGTCCATGAAATTTGATATTTAATGTATAAAATTGTCCTTTGAATCTCTACCAGTTTTGTTAAAATCATGTCCAATGGGTCGAAATTGGCACAGCCCTAGGCCGGTTGGTTCTGTATACGTAAACATGGGAAATCCACTTTACAATAAAACAAGGCCCAGATTTTTTATATTTTGTGTGTAGCATTGCCTAGTGGTCCTAAACTAAGCTTATTCAAATCATGTCCTTGGGTCAAAATTGACCATGCCCTGGATGCCACATGTTTTACTTAGACCTTACGAGAAAAACTGTAAACATGTTTTGTTGGAAAAGATTTAGTTATCAAAATAATTTCACAAAATTAAATCTGGGGTCAAGAGAAACAGTTTATGGTCAAGACTTTAAGGTCATATTCGGATGTTTGTCTTATGACCTTGGGTGAAGGGCAAGGTGAGCACCGGTGAGCGATATCGGGGGCCATAATGGCCGGCTTGTTTTTCAGGTCTTCTGTATGGAGTGATTTTACAAGTTTTCTGGTCCGTTCGAAAATGTGAATAGCGACTGCAGACTAGCGATAGTGGCCATCTACTTCATCTGGTGTTGAGGATCAGAATTGTCGTCTGCTGACTACCTACAGAATTGTCGTCTGCTGACTACCTACAGCTCAAGCTTGTTCTTACAGTCTCAAGAATGTGACAGCTGTCGGCCATCCACTGTGCCAATATGCCAGACACAGAATAACTCGAAATTGACTTGATTGAATTGATAGACATTTGAGTGAAGCTATTATTTTTACATCTTTGTGACAATTCAGTTCAGGATAAATTTCAAACTGATTTATATTGATTTAACTCAAATCTATTAATGGTTAAATTCATGAATCCTGCATATTTTGAGAAAACAATGTCTCACATAACACGGAATTTAAACCTTCAAAAAACAGTGGTCGATCGCCTAAAAGATCTATATCTATACTTAATTGTACAGTTGTATAGACACTCCATTGTAAAAGTTACGAAAGTACCATTTGCAGATTCTATTTACCTCAAATGTCTATCATTCATTTTCTGTATATGTACTTAGCAGTTCTAGCCTTAATGCACATGAAAATATTCCTTATAATCTAAATAATTTATGTACCTCTTGGAAGACTGAGCATAGTAGGTCACATTTTAAATTTTTATCCTGATAGATATTTTTCACAAGATGGCTGAACTTTGATAGTATTGCCTAACATGTGTTTTTTCGGTAATTGGCTTTCAAATATAGAACGCATCCTTTTATTGGTTACGGCCAGAATCTTGCTAGATATTTCATGGGTTTTTAGTTTATGAATACTGCCAGATCTCAATGGTAAAGACTAATGATCACCTTGAATGTTACAACGATACATGAGCGGTAAAATTAACTGTGATTTGTACAAAAGGTTTCTGACAGTGCTATTTAATGCCTAAGAACATAAGTTCTCAGTATTTTTTCAATGGTATTACAAAACATAAGACGCGCTTTCAGACGATATTTTTTCATAAAGAAATTACACTTTTACGAAATCGATGCATACCTCTACATTGTTTTCATGTACTAAATAGAACAGTCATTATTCTGCCAGTAATATTTTTATTTATTCGGGCAAATTCTGCAGATCAAGGGGCTTTAAACTGTTTTGATGTGATGTTCCAGATATTGATAATGGGCGGTTGATACAGTCAAACCTTTAACCAAAGACCACTGAATGGAAGAAGCAAAGTGGTCATTGTTCAAAGGAGGTCTTTATTCACAGATGCTTATACTCTAAATGAAAAGTGAACGGTTTCGTTCCTTGTGGTCTTTATTCACAGGGTGGTCTTTAATGCAGGTTACACTAATATTGTAATAAATATCAACTTTATTGATATATTCTATTTTAATCTTCAAGGATATCCTTACCCATATTTTTAAGTTTCATAATTAACTTCTTTTACATTTTTGTATTTTTTATATTTTTAAAATGATCTGGATTTTAAACTTTACTACAATATTAATTTGAAATAAATGTTGTGTAATTAAATGGGGTAATCCCTATAACGAACAGATTATTTTCTCAAAACGCTAAAATGTTATGTTATGTAACGTTTCAGCTTTGTTATGTTATGTAAAAAATAAATAAACAATTTTTTCAAGGCTAACATATATTGATAAAAGTCTCGTTTACGCGCAGATTGCAACTATAGCAATGTTTTATCCACCCCTAAAATATGAAAGTGTTTATGAAAGTTTTACTGAACTACATCATGTACGATTCTGCTAACTGTACCGATGTTTACTGGAGGTTTTGGCTGAAACTTTCAGTTTTGGTAGCAATCATTGCAATTATTTAAATAAAACAATTTTGAGATTATTTATATTGTACACAGATTTAAAAGTAATTTGTTTTGACCCAAATGGTATTTGTGTCTAAAAGAGTATGGCTTGGTCCCTGTTTCTCCTATATGCGACGCCATCCCCAGTTGTTTTGTCCTTCTGGATCAAAGTTGCTTATTCAGCAGATTTCAGGTTAGGCAGTTTAAGATAGAGTCTGACTTTATGTGTTAATAATAACAATAACTATCACGATAAGGATAATAACATTAGAAATGATAATAACAATAACAGTAATAATAATAATGATAATAATAATAATAATTTTATACTGTAAACCATATATTTAATTTTCACTATATCCACAGAGACAAGTTTTCAATACTTCAGATATAAAGTTCCCTTTGTATTTTGTTGATATAAATCACGAGAAATTTAATAATCGCCAATTGGCACGAAATTGATCAAACACGGACAGTAATTGACGTGAAAATTCATTGGTTTACAGTAATTTTACATTCTGTATTTTGAACTGCTTTTTGCTATATTCTGTTGAGTATGCGACATTGTTGAAGGGAGTAGGGATGGGGAGGAGGAGGGGGGGCAGTATAATTGTTGGATGTAGACATGTGTAAGAGAAACAGGAACGATTGTATAGAAACATGAAAGAGACTTTTAAGAGGCTTAACTTCAATCTGGTATCACCATAAATAACCTCAAAATAATTTTTAGTGAAATAATTGAAATGACTACTACTAAAACTGAAAGTTTCAGCTAAAATTTCCAGTAAACATCGGTAAAGTTAGCATTAACGTATATGTTGTAGTTCATTAAAAACTTTCATAAACACTTTTATGTTTTAGGGGCGGATAAAACATTGCTATATTGGCAATCTGCGCGTAAACGAGACATTTGTCCATTTATGTTTTGCTTGAAAAACTTGTTAATTTTTACGTAACATGATAAAGCATAACGTAACATGACATAACATTTTAACGTTTTGAGAACATGATCTGCTTGTTGTAGAGAATGACCCTTTAACTTGCACAAACATAGACCATAGATCGAAAAATTTGGGCGTTTTTCGGAAATAATTGAAAGATACATTTGGACGTAACTAATGTAGTCAAACCTCTGTAAAAGACCACCTATGTATAAAGACCAGTATGGCAAAAAAGCCTTGCACTCTTCAAGTAGGCACATACACTAAATTTATTTATAATAGCAAGTTCAAATCAAATTAAACATGTTTAATTTTTAGTCATGTAACTGAATACTCGATATAAAAAAATTAGTGAAAATTTAAATTTGTCTTACTTGCAAATTCGATTTTATTTGTACAAAAGTCATTTCTAACCTTGCATTTTAAATTGAAAGACCACATTAAAATATAGACAATGACATAATCATGACAGAAAGGAATGCATCGACATTTTTTTAGTTTCTAGCATTATACTATCTCTTTGAGTAAAGTCAACGTGATCATGGGTCTTTAAAAATTATTTTATTTTCAAGAGAAGATAATTTAGCCAGTGAGGTTAGGAGTAGTTACATAAATGAACCTTGACTGATTGTATTAAATGAGGGGAATAGAAAAGGGTTGCAATGAGAAGTTCCTGTTTTAATACCGTTCAGAATTTATAGTTGTATACAGTTTGTGCATTGGTGCAGTGGTAGAGCGTCTCCCAGACAATTTTTGTCATTTGTCTTCATATTCGTTAACTTTGTCATACTATATATAAAAGTTGACCTTAATTTTTGTAATTATATATTACATACTATTATATTGCATTTTATATCTTGCATAACCTAATAAAAATTCCATAATCAGCGTTAGTGCCGTTTTTCCCCATGACGTCACTTCCAACAATAAGTTGTTCCCATGACGCTATTTGTAAAAAGCAGGGGGAGACAACTCTTACTGACTTAAAATGAGGAAAACCAGAGTTACCACCCTTTTTTATCCTGATGCCATTTGCAAAAATGGGAATACAACTGGTTCTCACTTTAAACTAGGAAACCCAAAGTTCCCTTTGTTCATTTCACGCAATATGAAAATTTAGGGGAGGCAACTCGTTAAAAATTATGAAACCATAAGTTACTCAATCAATCAAAGGAGACAAGTCTTTCTTAAAATTATAAAATCCAGAGGTACCTTCCTTTTCTCCTCTCATGCCAATTGCAAAAATCAGGGGGAGACAACTCGTACTGACATAAATAAGGAAAACCTAAGTTACCACCCTTTTCTCCCCTGACGCCATTTGTTAAAATCAGGGGTACACAACTTGTACTGACTTGGAATAAAAAACACCAGTCATCTCCGTTTTTTATCCTGACGCCATTTGTAAAAAAATCAGGGGAGCGTCTACTATCGATTCAAATTTAGGACCACCAGCTATATCCCTTTTTCATCGTGACGCCTTTTGAAAAAATCAGGATCGACAACTCGTACTGACAAATTAGGAAAACCATAGTTACCTCCATTTTCCCCCTGAGGCCATTTAAAAAAATCAGGCAACAACTCGTTCTGACTGAATAAGGAAAACCGAAGTTACCTCCCTTTTTTGTCCTGACGCCATTTGCAAATAGCGGGGGATACAACTCGTACCGTCTTAAATTAGGTAAAACAGAGTAACCTCCCCTTTTTCCCCTTACTCCATTTGAAATAATTAGGGGTGGGAAACTAAGGAAAAGCAGAGTTGCTTCCCTTCACCCCTGACGCCATTTGTTAAACTCAGGACACAACTCGTTCTGACTTTGAATAAAGAAAATCAAAGTTACCTCTTTTTGTCCTGACACCATATGCCCAAATCAGGGGACACAACCCGTACTGACTTGTATTAGAAAATAGAGTTACCTCCCTTTTTTACACTAACGCTATTTTAAAAACATGAGGGTAAACAACTTGTGCAGACTGATATAAAGAAAAGCATAGTCACCTCCTTTTCCTTGACGCCATTTGTTAAAATCAGGGGACACAACTGGTTCTGACTGAAATAAGGAAAACCAGAATTACCTCCCTTTCCCCCTGGACGACGTTTGCAAATATCAAGGGACACAACTGGTAATGACTTGAATAAGGAAAACAAGAATTACCTCCCTTTTTTCCACCTGACAACATTTGCAAATATCAGGGGAAACAACCTGTTTTGACTTTGAATAAGGAAAAACAGAAGTATCTTCCAATATTTTGTCCTGACGCCATTTGCTAAAATATGGGGACACAACTCGGACTAACTTTATTTAAGAAAACCAGAATTACCGCCCTTTTCCCCCCTGACATTTGCAAATATAAGGGGACACAATTCGTACTGACTTAAATAAGGAAAAACAGACTTACCTCCCTTTTTCCCCTCTCACACCATTTACAAAAATCAGGGAACAACTCGTTCTGACTTTGAATTAGGAAATCCAAAGTAACCTCACTTTTGCCCTGACGCCATTTGTAAAAATCGGGGGAGACAACTCGTACCGACTTGAATAAGGAAAAACCGAGTAACCCCCCTTTTCCCCCTTATTCCATTTGTAATAATTAGGGGTAGGAAATTAGGAAAACCAAAGTTTCTTCCCTTTTTTGCCCTGACGCCATTTGCAAACATCGGGGGAGACAACTCGTACCGTCTTTAATTAGGAAAAACAGAGCAACCCCCCTTTTTCCCCTAATGCCATTTGTAATAATAAGAGGAAGGCAACTTAGGAAAAGCAGAGTTACTTCCCTTTTTTCCCCTGACTGGAAAACTGTTAAACTCGGGACTCAACTCGTTCTGACTTTAAATAAGGAAATCCAGAGTTACCTCCTTTTTTGTCCTGACACCATTTGCAAAAATCAGGGGACACAACTCGTACTGACGTATTATGAAATAGAGTTACCTCCCTTTTTTCCACTAACGCCATTTGAAAAAACCTATGGAGGAAACAACTCGTGCTGACTGAAATAAGGAAAAGCAGAGTCATCTTCCTTTTCCCCTGACGCCATTTATTAAAATCTGGGGACACAACTGGTTCTGACTTAAATAAGAAAAATCAGAATTACCTCCCTTTACCCCCGGACGACATTTGCAAATATCAGGGGACACAACTGGTATTGACTTGAATAAGGAAAACAAGAAATACCTCCCTTTTTCACCCTGACGACATTTGCAAATATCAGGGGACACAATTCGTTTTGACTTTATTAAGGAAAACCAGAATTAGATCCCTTTACCCCCTGACGACATTTGCAAATATCAGGGGACACAACTGGTATTGACTTGAATAAGGAAAACAAGAAATACCTCCCTTTTTCCCCCTGACGACATTTGCAAATATCAGGGGACATAACTCGTTTTAACTTAATTAAGGGAAACCAGACTTACCTCCCTTTTTCCCCTGACGATATTTGCAAATATAAAGGGACACAATTCGTACTGACTTAAATAAGGAAAAACAGACTTACCTCCCTTTTTTCCCCTCTCACACCATTTACAAAAATCAGGGAACAACTCGTTCTGACTTTGAATTAGGAAATCCAAAGAAACCTCTCTTTTTGCCCTGACGCCATTTGCAAAAATCGGGGGAGACAACTCGTACCGACTTGAATTAGGAAAAAAAGAGTAACCCCCCTTTTCCCCCATATTCCATTTGTAATAATTAGGGGTAGGCAACTTAGGAAAAGCAGAGATACCTCCTTTTTTGTCCTGACACCATTTGCAAAAATCAGGGGACACAACTCGTACTGACTTGTATTAGGAAATAGAGTTACCTCCCTTTTCCAACTAACGCCATTTGAAAAAAACATAAGGAGGAAACAACTCGTGCTGACTGAAATAAGGAAAAGCAGAGTCACCTCCCTTTTCCCCTGACGCCATTTGCAAATATCAGGGGACACAACTCGTTCTGACTGAATGAGGAAAAACAGAGTTATCTTCTTTTTTTGTCCTGACGCCATTTGTAAATATTTGAGGACACAACTCGTACTGTTTTAGATAAAGAACACCAGAGTCACTTTCCTTTTTCTCCCTGCTGCTGTTTGTAAAAAACGACAGGAGACAAATCGTACTGACATACAATAAGGCAAAACAGAGTAACCATATTTTTTCCTGAGGCTATTTGCAAAAATCATGAGGGACAACTCGTATTGACTTTTATTAGGATAAGCAGAGATACGTCCCATTTTCCCTTGACGCCATTTGTTAAATCGATGGGAGACAACTCGTGTGAGTTAAAATAAGGAAAACAGAATTACTTCCCTCTTTAGTCCTGACGCGATTTGCAAAAATCAGGGGGGACAACTTGCATTGACTTACATAAGGAAAAGCAGTGTTGCTTCCCTTTTCCCGTGACTCCATTTGTTAAAATCAGGGGACACAACTGGTTCTGACTTAAAGAAGGAAAACCAGAATTACCTCCCTATCCCCCTGACGACATTTGCAAATATCAGGGGACACAACTCGTTTTGACTTAATTTAGGAAAACCAGAATTACCTCCCTTTTTCCCCCTGACGACATTTGCTATTATCAGGGGACACAACTCGTTTTGACTTAATTTTGGAAAACCAGAATTACCTCCCTTTTCCCCCCTGACAATATTTGCAAATATAAGGGGACACAATTCGAACTGACTTTATTTAGGAAACTAGAATATCCTCCCCTTTTTCCCCTGACGATATTTGCAAATATCAGGGGACACAATTTGTACTGACTTAAATCAGGAAAAACAGACTAACTTCCCTCTTCCCCCTCTGCACCATTTGCAATAATCAGGGGACACAATTCGTACTGACTTAAATAAGAAAAAACAGACTAACCTCCCTTTTCCCCCTCTTACACCATCTGCAAAAATCAGGGGACACAACTCGTTTTGACTTTATTAAGGAAAAACAGAGTTATTTCCTTTTCCCCTGACGCAATTTGTAAAAATCAGGGAGAGACAACTCGTGTTGACATATAATAAGGGAAAACAGAGCTGCCTTCCCCATTTTTCCTGATGCCATTTTCAAATATCAGGGGACAAATATCAGGAGTTATTTTTTCTTTTTTTGTCCTGACGCCATTTGAACAAATCTGAGGACACAACCCGTGCTGATTTAAATTAAGAACACCACAGTTACTTTCCTCTTTCCCCTGCTGCTATTTGTAAAAAACGACAGGAGACAAATCGTACTGACATACAATAAGGAAAAAAATAAGAACACCAGAGTTACCTTGCTTTTTTCTCCTGACGCTATTTGCAAAAATCATGGGAGACAACTCGTATTGACTTATATTAGGATAAGCAGAGATACTTCCCATTTTCCCTTGACGCCATTTGTTAAATCGGAGGGAGGGAGTGTTAGTTAAAATAAGGAAAACAGAGGTACTTCCCTCTTTAGTCCTGACGCGATTTGCAAAAATCAGGGGGACAACTTGCATTGACTTAAATTAGGAAAAGCAAAGTTGCTTCCCTTTTTTCCCATGACGCCATTTATAAAAATCAAGGGGTGACAACTCGTGCTGACTAAAATAAGGAAAACAGACTGACTTCCCTGTTTTTCCTGACGCCATTTGCAAAAATCAGGGGAGACAGCTTGCATTGACTTCAATAAGGAAAAGCATAGTTACTTTACCCCCCTCTCACGCCATTTGCAAAATTGAGGGGACACAACTCGTTCTGACTTTGAATTTGCAATTTCGAATTTATAATATATAAATTGAAACAACTAGTCTGCACTTCATCACACCATGGATCGCGGGGCAATGCATTCATTTCAGAAGTCTGCCATATTTAAATTCCTAAAATAAACAGAGAACAGATAAAGTGAATGTACCATGTTCATAAAGAGCTGGCTAGACAGAAAATGGCAAACTGGCAATGAATTCTTACTATACAAGACCTGCAATGACCGTTCTGTTATAGGTAACCAATACAACGCATAACATACATAATAATTAATCTTTAACTTAACCTAACCCTGCTAAATTTCCAAAATGGACTTGTCCATCTGTCAATTTGGGCAGTGAATAGCATTGATTATTTATCAACTTAAATTAAGAAAAGCAAAAATCAGGGGACACAACTCGTTCTTACTTAAATTAGGAAAACCAGAATTATCTCCCTTTCTCCCTGGACGACATTTGCAAATATCAGGGAATAGCATTGATTATTTAAACAAATTTGATACAGCTTCATGCAAGGAACATCCCTGCAAAATTCCATCAACATAGGCCTCGTTCAGAGGAGAGTTATTTGAAGGAAATGGTGATCAGACATGCAACATAAGCTGGACGTGGATCGATCCTTTGTGCCAGGTGAGCTTCACACTAGATGCCGACAAGCAACCTGTTGAGGGGGGGGGGGGGGGGGGGG
>JAUMHA010213267.1:0-12288 GCA_032359765.1 Saxidomus gigantea | reverse complement strand
CAAAATTTTGCGCCCCCCCCCCCCCCCCCCCCCAGGATCTTGCAGGTAACATACCGTGCCATTCTGGTGAATAAATGTCTCAAGTAAATATTTCAATGCACGAGGAATGTGAAGCCCTGACAAGGTCTCATGTGTCAAATTTTTACTTTTTAAAGCGTGACCTTGACCTTGGAGGTATAGATCTGGGTCTTGTGTGAGGAAGCATCAATTTTGACCTGGGGGTCATGAGTTTATCACAAGTCATAGCGGTCTACTACACAATGTTAATCATCTAAGCTCTAGGCCTTATGGTTTCAGTCAAGATTTTTGAAGACTTCCTATAGAAATACAAAATATTATGTAAAGTCAAGTGACCCTGGATGGGGTCAATTTTGACGCTGGGGTCATGATTTGAACACTTTTGGTAGAGGTCTATCTCAGATCTAGGCCTTGTGGTTTCAGAGAAGATTTTTGAAGTTTTTCCTGTTTGTTGCCATAGCAACCAGAGTTCTGCGTGGAATATAATTCTTTGAACAATGTTGATAGAGCTTCATGGAAGCAAGGAATATTCCTGCCAAATTTCATCAACATTGGCCCAGTGGTTTAAGAAGAGATGTTGTTTGAAAGAAATGGTGGACGGATGGATAGACGGTAGGTTGGCCCTAATAGCTCACCTTGGCACTTTGTCAGGTGAGCTAAGAAAACTGTAAATGTCAGTGAATACTGAGAGAGTAGCTAGTTTTTAACTGAACTTTTAAACAATTTCTTCAAGTACAAATGGGATTTTCTCATTGTCAAAAGCAAACAGCTGTCATAGATATATTGGGCTAGGCTTGAAATAAAGTACTGATCGGGATTGGGGACAAACACTCAGTGAACTATGAAATAACAAGATACATTATGGTCATGAATCCATGACTTATATTGTGTCATACCTTGTAAAGCTTCTTCATGGCTGAACTAAGTAGAGCCATATCATCTTGCAAGGCATCTATGCATGATTTACTCGGCGCCTGAAAAACAAATCGCAAAACAAACAGTAAAATTAGTTTTCATTTTACTTATTCTGATAATAGGGTAAATGTCTCCTAATTTTTGTCTTGGTAACTCCTGGCAACCCTATCTGTAGGACAGTTGTAGTTCTAATACAAGACATCTGAAAGATCATATCTAGTCACAAACAAGCAAACTTAACTGTGTTGTTGTAATGAAACAAGGTAATTTGCCAAGTATTTGACATATCTTGTCACAAACCAGTAAGGGGAATATATAATAAAACAGAAGGACAAGGATAGGCTAATTTGGCTCACTTCAGAACCTCTGCTCGTAATCACAAGTCAAGTTTTATAAAAATCAAGTCAACAAAACCAATGCTTATAAAAAATCCTTGAGCACAATCTCATGCTCAAGTGATGGTTTTGATGAGTTCCACTCAGTATATCCGAATTATTGATATCACAATTAATTTTCCTGTCAATTTATTATTTTTCATCTAATTAACTAATAAGCGTGTGACTACTTTTTCGTTCTGCTGTTGATAAAAAGTTAAAAGATAGGAAAATATTTGTTACAGTGTTTTTTGTGACTTTTTTTAATTCTCCTGTAAATTAGAATAATTCCAAAAACATTCTTTCATGACGAACCCTAACCTATGACCAGTAGCAACATACCATGATATAGATCTACGGATATTTTAAGGAAAATCAGGTTAGTTTTTAAATATTCTTCGTGTACTTCCATTTAAAAAAACCAGAACATATTTCACCATTTAAGTTCAAGTGACCATCATAATTTCAAGAAAATCATTTAGCACTGATTTATACTCATTACCAAAGTTATAACTAAAATCTATGCGCCTGTATAACAGATTAACAGTTTTCCCTACTGTCTTATCCAATCAAATACTCCCATTTTATTCAAACAAAAGATGTTTGTAAAACACTTAATATGACCCCCCTCCCCCATTCCCTCAGTAACTGCAATGCAAGTATCTGGTGATGTTCTAGTGCCTCAAACGTCAGAAGAGCTCAAAAGGGGTCATCACCATCTCATAAGCATTTATCCCAGCAAGTTTGATGACACTAAGGCCAAAGGGTTCTTAAGTAATTAAACAAATAAATTTTTAAACAGAAATGGATTTTTAAACAGAAATGGAATTTGAACATAATGTCTCTTCAGTCTTTCCCTTTGGCATGGTGACCCCAAAATCAACAAGCAAATTCAATGAATTTATATTCCCTGCCGAACGAAGCAAACAACTGAAAAAGAACAACTGGAAAATGTATTGGTTTGTCTGTTTCAGAAAAAGAAAAATATTTTAAAATTTCACCACCCCACTGGGGCCTCATCTCCCATGGAATAATTATTTTCTTCAAGTTACAGTCATAAACAACAACACCAATACCTTTATTGCAAATCATCAATTTACATGACTTTAATTGGCATCGAACAAAATAAATACAAATACATTCAAAATAATTTTACATGCAAAGTGTATTTTAACAACTTTATTGGAATAAAGAAATATGGACATCTTCTAAGATGTGTAAACACATCAAAAGGTTTACATTAAAATAAATTAATTTACTAACATTATCTGTCATCATTTCTTCAAATAAACTATTGACATAAAAAAATGATTACAAAGGAATATTTCATATTTTCCCCATTGGGACGTCATCTCTCAGGGGTAATTCTTTTTTCTGCGTCTTACAGTCGTACAGAACTCCGTTGTTGTAAGTTAAATTAAATCAGCACTATTAGTTTTATAAAACTAAAATTCTTAAGTTTCCATATAGAAAATTTAAGAAAAGCAAGGACCTCATTTCTAAATGATCCATTTTCTTAATTTTCATCTCTTAGAAACTACGAAGTTGATTACTTTTGCCAAATATAATAAAATTCTAACAAACCTTTTCAGAATAAAAAGGTTTTAAATATCTGACCTCATGGCGCAGGGCTGGGGTTGTCGCAGGGGGTGGATATTAGAAAGAGTGACCATTAAATTATTTGAGCCAATTACAATTTAATTTTGATAACCAGTTCCAGAGAAATAGAATCTTTTATGTTTTTATAATTATTGAATATAGAAGTAAATGACAAGAGCAATAACTGTGGAGATACTAGGCCGATCTTGTCGAAAGGTGTGCATGTGCCGCAGCATTATGCTATTGTCTATTCTGAAATTCTATCCATTGGTTCGTTAGTCATAGCTTAGTAATTAATGAATAGTTTAATATGCCACTTGACTTGCTGAAAGGCTAACTCTTGGAGAATTAGAGATAGATCCCAAACAAGTGGCCGTGTGTATTTATTTGTTTTCTAAACAATTTACATAAACAAAATATTTGTCACTTAAAGTGGAATAATGCACATTTTTTTCAAATAAAAATCCAGCTGAAATAGGTGTGTGTAAAAAGGGTAGAGGAATATTACTTTTCTTATTTTGACTGGGAGAGTCCATTTAAGAAAAAAACAACTGCATGCAGGAGTTACTTCCCTTCCACTACACTGCCGAAATCTCTACAGACAACACTAACACAAAGGAGATCACTGCGAAGAAAGGAACTATTATTTTACTAGTCCAATTTCTTTTATTTCTAAAGCACCAACTTCAGATACTAATGCTGCATTATCATTAGTTTAACACTTTAAATGCACAGCAACCAAAAAATGCTTTTATAAAACTATCACCAAAAATACACTATGTGCAGTAAGATGCGCATAATGTCACTTTAAGTTTGTGTTACTGAAAAAATATCTCATATGCCAAAAAGGTGGCTATATGTGCTGTGGTGCTAATGCTCCCTTGTAATAAATTTGCATTTTTTATTTCTGTAATATAGACCTAGTCCACATCAGTGGTGGAGTGGTTATGGTCGATGACTTGAAATCACTGTAACCTCTCATAGATTGAGGGTAATTGGTTCGAGCCCTGCTACAGACCATGTCTCTTTATGTGAGAACGTTGGAGGATAGGAGTCTTGTACTGGTTCTTTCAACGAATAATGGTTATATGTAAACTGCCCACCTGTAAAAATGACCAACAACAATATAGACCTATAACTATACTTATTGTACAGAATATAATGAAAATTGATCCAGATATTGATAATCCACTTTGTAAGAGAAATAACACAGTAAAAGTTATTAATTAACTGTTTAAGTGTTTTAAACATCTTTTTTAACTACTAAGCTTTTAGCCCATAAATAGCTCCAGGAAATTACATCCAAAACAGCTTAAATTTGACCAAACAGTCTTACTAAAAAAAGTGCATGGTAGATAGTTTAGAATAATAACAATGTAATACATCTAATACTGTAAATATTTCAGAATGTTTCATGCTCCAGAGTACTACCAGAATGTGTCTCTGCGGTTGTCTGAGGTGCTGAATGATGTTGGTGCGAGTGAGATGACAGTGAAGAAGACAAGAAGATCATTCTTACTGATGGAGACTATGCAAACAACCTACTCAAGACTATTAGGTATACCAGGTTCGTTCTATATGTTAGGGAGTCAGTGCGAAGGTACTACTACAGTAGGACTGCAATCTGACTGTGATACACTTGCCAGTATCGATGAATGCAGAGTGATACAGGACTGGGCGGAGTGGTCTCCTGGTAAGTTCAATGGACTGATGATCCAAGATACTAGTACTCCACCTGGATATTGTTACCTACAGTGCATTAGACCTGATGTTCTGCTTCCTTACACTGAGGAATATGGGAAACACTTTCTAAAAGATGCACAAGGAAGGGTATTGATGAAAAACACACTGATTGATGAATGCCTACGACAAGGACAACAGAGACAAGGACCATCACTAGCAATACTAGGAATACCAGGTATAATGGATCAAGATTGGGTTTTTGCTTTACCTTTTCAATCCTTGCCACAGTCAGTCCAACATTGGTTAGACCATGAGCATTCAAGGTGGCCTACCACAGAAATGAAGAAATATGCAGCAACATCTGGCTGCTTTGTTGTTGGCACGGGTAGCAGTGTAAGTGTAAACAGAGACTTCCAGTGGAGAATTTCTACCTCATTGGCTGAGAGATGTTTCATATTCAATTTGAATATCACCCAGATACGCTGCTATATCCTGTTAAAGATGATTCTTAAAACATTCATAAATCTCCATGGACAAAAGCAAATTACAAGTTATATGTGCAAAACTGTTTTATTACACTGTATTAGGAGTAAACCTTCATATGTTTGGAGGGACAGCAATATTTTAAAATGTTTAACATACTGTTTGTCTACACTTTATCAATGTATACTGTGTGGTTACTGTCCTCATTTCATAATACCAGGAAATAATTTGATGGCTGGTAAAATTTCAGCTGAAAACAAGCAGCAATTACTTGAGAAGATGTCAAACCCAATACGCCATACTGCAGGTTCTCTCCTTGAGATTCAGATTGATGACCTTGGACAAAGACTGCTGTTGAAGTTGAACATTATACCTGGTGTAGATTACAATGCCACATTCTCTGGCAAAAATACTGCACTATCTCTTGTAAATGCAGGACAGCTGTCATTACATACTGCTTATCGTATTGATTCTTATTACAAATATCATCTGCTCTCCTTGAAGAACCAAAGTTTAGAAACACAAATTCATCGCATGATACAGACTGTTGTTAATATAGGCAGCTATCACAATGAGGGAAACTTCTTTGTAAAGGCAGCATGTAGATTAATGTCACCTCTATACTGTACCACGCTGGGATCTCTGATGGCATCCTACAACATTCAGCAAAACAACCCTGTTTCTCCTCGAGCACTTGGATGGTTGTCAGCAGGAATTAACTCAGACGTCTCATCCAGCAGGCTGAAGTTTGCTTCTGTGTTTTATTGTACAGGGGACATGGAAAGAGCAGATTTCCTTCTAAGGGATGCTGAAGAACGATACAACACTGAAGTTGTCAAGCCTGTGTGTATGTGTTATCGACACCCTGTGACCGTTCCCAAATTAGGATACTCAACAATCTCACTCCACTTCAATGAAGAAGCCTTAAGGTATATCACAGCCTTCTGCGTCAAATTCCTCCCCTCAGAAATAAACTGTATTCCAAAGGAACTTCAGTATGAAATGTTCAGATCTACTAGTGAGGAACTGTTACATAGAGAAGAGGATGATAACTGGATGGATTGGGCAGTTGTGCATTCCATTCCATATCTATATTTTCTTCAGTATAAGACTTATGGCTACCTACAGAGGATACAGAACCAACAGCGATCATTAAATAATCTAGTTTCAGTAACTTTAAATGAACAAAACCTTGTACACAGGGAAACAGCATGGAATTTGTTAGGACAGTGTATGGAACAGGAAAACAGACTTAATGATGCATTACAGTGTTACAGAAATTCTCTTCATGTCAGGCAAACAAATAATGTTGCAAGAATTCATATAGGTGAGCTCCTGGCCAGACAAATAGCTCTTGCAAGGGAAAATAACTTGTAACTCTAATAAACAGCCAATACAAGGACAATGAAAAAGGTTGTTGCTTCACACAAGGTGTTTTTATTTAAAGTCTCCTGATCACTTTTAATTTTACTCATACAAAATTGTATATAAATTTTAGTTTACCTTAAAACAATGTTATTTTCGGATGTATTTTCCTATAAGTATTAATGTTGCTATTTCACAGAAACATGTTGTTAAAAAGTGTCTTTATTTTTTGCAATATCATTGAAAAAAGTACTGTGCTTTATTTATAACATGTACAGTAAAACCCCTCTATGAGACAACCCCAATAAGACTATTTTTAAGAACAGAGTTTGCTTCTATATATTTATTTGGTCTCAAACTCCAATTAAAATACCACCCTGTTATTCAGTAAAAAGACCACTAATTTCAGTCCCATTTCATTAATCACAATGTGCTCTTTGAACCCTTCTACGTGATCGCAGGCATTTTATCACCTTAACTGATCTATTAAGTGTCCTCTTAATATATTTGTTTTAAGTTAAGGTAAAACATTGCTTATGATAGATACAGTAAACTCCGTATATATTGACTCTAGATATAACAAACAGTTTTTTTCCCGATTTTCCCCCTTCTTTGTTTAATCTGAAAATATACAGTTATAACAAACTCCGATTATAAGGAATCTTCAGATATAAGGAACAATATTTTCTGGCCCATCAATGAAAAATGTTCAGTAAAGTTATCATATATATCGAAATACAAATATGTTCCGAAGAGTTAAAAAAATCCGCTGATTTCGCATTTTTCTTTTGCCGTCAGTAGCTATTATTCATAAAGGTAAAACATCACACATGTACAATTTGTGTGGTAAACTATTTAAGAATGATATTCAAGTGATTATATTTTACGTAAATAAATACGAGTGTTTCTATAAAAGCATGCAGTCGGGTTGAAATCCCATATCCGGAAAAATGACCTTGTCAAGTATTTCAAATTATGACAAGTGAGCGAAAAATCAGATTTCTTTAATTGGTATTTACATATACGGAGTCTTAAAGCTTCTGTCCATTCATAAAACATTTACATTTGTACATTCACAAGTCGATCCTGAGAGCATACTTAATACTGAATCAGCAACGGGTATTGATGAGTCAGTTTTCAGAAACCTTCTAGACTTAGAGAAAAATGTGCTGCTGTCAAAACAGAAGCAACGTTCAATTCTGGATTTCTTTAAACCAGTTGCATAGGGCTGTATACATGTACTGTACATGTATATGTATTACTCACTGTTACCGATAGATAACAAACTTGCCAATTTGCTGGATCTGTAATTTACGTATATAGCAACATAGTTGATGGTTCGGATTTCATTACATATGACTTCTAAAACACTTATTTGTTATATATTTTAGTTTGCTATATATACATCATATATAAGAAACTTGTGTGATATACAGATATAAGGAACTCCAGATATAAGGAACAAATTTGATAGGTCCCGAGGAGTTTGTTATAAGCGTTTACTGTATAGTTAAATTTGAAAGTTAGATGTTCAAGCAAACAGACTAAACAGATAACTCTTAAATACGTTTTTAAAGTCCAGGTCAGAAATTGTTTTATTTCTTCAGAAATGTTACTGATATATAAAGAAGTACATGTATTTGTGACATGGCTAGGAAACTAACGACACACTTAGTTTACTTTGCAACTGACCTTTCTATTAGCTGACCTATCTAGCTTTCACAAGATTCTGAAAGTCAAGAGTCATAAGTGACTACTGAGCTCAAATTTTGAAGAGTAAGTCAGATTTTTTATTATTTTCTTCTGTATTTAATATTATGCTTATAACTTTTCAGGAGTAAGTTTAAATTCAAAAATCCTATTTCTGATAATTACAAGAGTTAAAGGGTCAAAATATGCAAATAAGAGCCCTGTCTGAGGCTGGTTTTTATGATAGATTTACGTCAACAGAGACGAAACTCAATGAGATCACCCTGCTATTAAAACCAGTTTCATAAAGTCCCAAAGGCGGTCTTATTACAGGGATTTTACTGTACTGTCAATTCAAAGAGCAACATAAGGGATGTTTTTTTATACAAATAATGGTCAATTTTGCAAGCAAAATATCTTTCTTGGTAATACATGTTAATTGAAACATCCAAAGTGATCATGGGACTTTAAGCTCATTACTCCAGGTGTCTATTTGTAAAGGTTCAACTGTACATAAATGTTGAGGTTAGTGTGAACAGTAACTACATGTGTTGCAGTAAAACAGGCTACAAGATGGGTTTTTTTTCCTGACGACAATGTTGAATGTACTTATTAAATACATTAAGATCACATGATTAAAGATCCACATACAAATTCTTTACAGGAATTACAAACTTTAATTACAGTGAACCTCTCAGGAGCGAACACTCCTGGGAACACAGAAATTTGTTTGTTGTAGAGAGGTGCTGTTCTGGAGAGGTCGATTTCTTAAATAATTTAAGTAACAGGAAAGAAAATGTGTGTCTTTTCAGGGAGGTTGTTGCTTTTAGGGGATGTGTCATTCGGCGAGGTTGGACTGTAATTGCTGTATTTCAGTAGAGACAAAAACGTATGACAAAACGCAGTAAAAATATTTCATATGTGAAACAAATAAAAAGTAAATTGCCATTGATTATCTAGTCTGGAATAGACAACCTGAAAAATTTTGTGTTTGTGCATGTAGAAATAAAACCTCAAATCATTTCAGTTTTGTTTCAATGCCTTACTGGTCCTTTCCAATAGAAATGTAAAACAGCAACAAGCCCAATCCAAACCACTTATCCCTCAAAAGGTATCTTATCAGCTGGAGCCCCATTTATTAACCCTTACCAGAAAGCCAAGGAGCTTGGTGCAGCACTCCACACACAGTTTTAATTAAATCTTTACTTATTTATTCATTCTCGATTGCGAAATAAGTTCTTACATCTTAGAATAATCGCTCCCGAGACTCATTCCTGATGAAATCAATATTGGAGAGAGAGAGGCAATGTTGAAATATATGTGCTTTGACCTAAGGACACAACAGCCGTGGCACTGGTGGGGATTGAGCCCGGGACCTTCTGATCCTCAGGCGAATGCACTACTACCGCAACTCTGCACACTGTTTTAATATGTAAACTTTAGACTAAAATCATTTTCAAGTCCTTCAGACACTTTAAAAAACCTACGACTTCAAAATCCTGTAAGTTGGAGTAACAGTGGATTAGAAGTATTTAAAAAAATATTTTTAGAAAGGGGTCAATGCCAGGATGCTACAGAGCAATTTTGGTGACATTTTAACCTAAGGCCAAAAACAAGAGCTGTCACTTGTAAGTGGCTAATGTCCCCAAAGTAGTGACCTTGGCTTTCAAGGTGTGGACCCGGTACTTGTGCACTACACTTCATCTCGGACAGACTCACACACGATGACAGACAACTGCTGACTGCAATAGTCGTGCTCAGGTGAGCTAACAAAGGACATCCATACAGCAAACTTTCCAAACAACTTTCTATCATGATTGAATGTGTCAACAATTCATAACTAACAGGAGGGCCATGATGGCCCTACATCGCTCACCTCAAAACCATTGCTCCAAAGGGTCACCTGAGGAACTTTTGTGCAAAATTATTTCAAAATCAGACGAGCCGTTTAGATGCTGTTTAAAGATACTCTATTTTTAAGTCTGGCAGCCATTTTTTGTTATGGAGCGGAATGGTTTGAGCATTTGAGTAAAGGGTCACTCAAGGAACTTTTGTGCGAAATTATTTCAGAATCGGACCAATCGGAGATGCTGTTTAGATATTTTTCTATTTTTAGCTCTGTCGGCCATCTAGTGCAACAGAGTGGAATGGTTTGAGCAATTTTAGTAGAGGGTCACCTTAGGAACATTTGTGTGAAATTATTTCAAATCAGAGCAGCCGTTTAGGAGATGTTATTTAAAGGTTTAAATTGTTGAAGACAACGAACGACGGTCACAATAGGTCAAACTGGCACTTGAGCTAAAATCTAAAACATTTTAATGCGAGGAAATTAAGATATGGTATAAAGCCATTCAGAAATCAGGAAGAAAAGTTGCAAAGAGCTTTCCACTATAAAATAATGTTCCTGTTAAGAGCCTAATAACACTCAAATACAACTTCCTACACACTTCGGAACTACTTTGCTGCATCCTTCCCTATAAACTTTATCTATGAACGTATACATATCTGACTTCACATTTTAAAATACTCTTCAAAAGGAGGCAAATGATTCTGTCTTTGCCAATAGTGCAGCAATATTTGTCCTGTTTCTACATTGCAGAAATTGTGTGTTGTTATACACATTATTTTATGAAGTAAATATACTATGGAGCCCATATCCGGTAATGTGATTTATTTCTGTAGGTTAACAACATTGTGTTATATGCCAAACGCTAATGTTACACTTACACATTGTGTTATATGCCAAATGCTAATGTTACACTTACACATTGTGTTATATGCCAAAAACTGATGTTACACTTATACATTGTGGTATATGCCAAATGGTAATGTTACACCTCTCTGGCATATGTCCATAACACTTTAAAATCTTTGGCTATAACATTGTACCAAACAAACCATTTGACTTCAAACTTGTAAAAGATAGATGGCAATGAGAGATGCAGAACCCTTGCATCAATATCTTCCTTTTTCCCCTTTTCAAATATCCATTACTACCTAAAATATCACTCACTTATAACGGTAACTAGACATTTGTTTTTGAAAAAAAACATATCGGTACCCCAGTCATGTACATTAACGCCGTGAAAAATCGACTGACTGGAATGCGCGGTGGGGTAGGTAGTGTACGGCTTAGAAGTGTACGTTATTGCACGATAGGCTAAGTAGTGTACGTTATTGCGCGATAGGCTAAGTAGTGTACTTTATTGCACGGCGGGGTAGGTAGTGTACGTGACTGCACGATAGGCAAGTAGTCTACGTTATTGCGCGGTGGGGTAGGGAGTGTACGTTATTGGGCAGTGGGGTAGGTAGTGTACGTTACTCCGCAAAAGGCAAGTAGTGTACGGTTTTGCGCTGTGGGGTAGGTAGTGTACGTTACTCCGCAAAAGGCAAGTGGTCTACGTTATTGCACGATGGGCAAAGTAGTGTTCGTTATTGCGCAGTGGGGTAGGTAGTGTACATTACTGCGCGGTGGGGTATGTAGTGTACGTTACTCTGCGAAAGGCAAGTAGTGTACGTTATTGCGCAGTGAGGTAGGTAGTGTACGTTACTCCACGATAGGCAAGTAGTGTATGTTATTGGCAGTGGTGTAGGTAGTGTACGTTACTGCGCGGTGGGGAAGGAAGTGTACGTAACTCCGCGAAAGGCAAGTAGTGTACGTTATTGCGCGGTGGGGTAGGTAGTGTACGTTACTCCGCAAAAGGCAAGTAGTGTACGTTATTGCGCGGTGGGGTAGGTAGTGTACGTTATTGCGCGGTGGGGTAGATAGTGTACGTTACTCCGCGAAAGGCAAGAAGTGTACGTTATTGTGCAGTGGTGAAGGTAGTGTACGTTATTGAAGGCAAGTAGTGTACGTTATTGCGCAGTGGGGTAGGTAGTGTACGTTACTGCGCGAAATGCAAGTAGTGTACGTTATTGCCGGTGGGGTAGGTAGTGTACGTTACTGCGCAAAAGGCAAGTAGTCTACGTTATTGCGCGGTAGGGTAGGTAGTGTACGTTATTGGGCAGTTGGGTAGGTAGTGTACATTACTGCGTAAAAGGCAAGTAGTGTACGTTATTGCTCGATGGGCTAAGTAGTGTACGTTATTGCGCGGTGGGGTAGGTAGTGTACGTTACTGCGCAAAAGGCAAGTAGTGTACGTTATTGCACGATGGGCTAAGTA
>JAUMHA010213156.1:0-10748 GCA_032359765.1 Saxidomus gigantea | reverse complement strand
AAACATTTGTAGTGAAATATGATTTTTGTAACCAAGATATACAGGAAGAACTGATCGTCATATATATATATATATATTAAAGTAAAAACATAATAGAATATTTATTTTAATCCTGTGTCACTGTGTTATTTAGACATCGGTGTGTTACAAACTATATGGCGAATGGCATACCTTATATCTAACATGTAAAGCAACAATTGTGAGCAGTAGCAGTCTGTACTGCAATGTTAGGGTTCATGAGCCAATGACACAACTCACATGACCAACATACTGATATCTCCATAGTTTTTTCCTGGTACTGCCATAAGCTTCAGGCTTTCTTCTATAGACAATAGCATACAATCCAGACTTACAGCTCCAAACTTAAAATCAGAAAACTAAAATCACTCCTCAAACGCATTGAAACTTGATTATCAAGATTCATTTAACTTAACTTGGCAATAAAGTCTGCCTCTGTTGTCTTGTATTCTGTAGAATTCTTGTCATTGAACGCATCAGTCCAGTCCTTGGTATTTAGCGTCACCTGACCTTCATAACCTTTCCTTACTGGATTATGTACAAAAGTATAAATATATATTAATAACAATTATGAAAATTGTTTTGAAGAAGAGTTTAAAAGAGTGGGTGTTAATGTAAGAGATAGATATATTATCTAAACAAACATTTTATAAAACTGATAAAAATCAGAGAACCGTTTGTTAAAATGAAGACTATTCACAGTAGTCGTTTATATAAAAGTATTAAACAAGTAACCAACATAATATGAAACTACCTTTATCACTATAGACTACTTGGAGCTAGATTTATAGAGCAAGTGATTATGCAATAAATTTCATAAACATTTCCATTTATGTCTAAAACATGTATTTCTCAATATTTATCAACTATAGTGAATAATATGATGTAAAAACCGCTGGTCTGAAAAAAAAAACAACATAAGCGGCCTTGATAATAGGTTAGAATCTCTTTACACGCGCTTCTTTTACATGTTAATTAAAACTGGTCTTTGTTTACGTGACTGGTCTTGTTCACATCGATGTCTTCATATCATAACCACTAGAATAACTTAGAGGTGTTAGCCTGTAATAAAGATATTCCTTGTATGTAAAAGGTTTGTGTTCTTCATTGGGTAATTAAAATTTCTGATGGAAGTGATTTTTTTTATTGTACTCACCTATCGTTTCTGATGGCAGTGGCTTTTATTGTACTCACCTATCGTTTCTGATAGCAGTGGCTTTTATTGTACTCACCTATCGTTTCCGATGGCAGTGGCTTTTATTGTACTCACCTATCGTTTCTGATGGCAGTGATTTTTATTGTACTCACCTATCTTTTCAACAATGCTTGGTCCTGCTTTATCATCTGAAATCATTTGTAAAAATAAAATCATAAATGCCTCCATGAAAAGTGTATTAAATCATTATCTTACGACAATAAGCTTCTGGCTACATTCCTGCACTTTTAGGAAAGATTTATGAGTTTTCTCTCTGACGGAAAAAATACAGTCAATCCAATCTTACATTACATCATGTATCAATGAAACGTTTCATCTAATTGTAACAACATATTTCCAAATGAATACGAACGTTCAGTAGACAGCAAAGTAAAATATATTATCTGAAATAAAATCAAACACGCAGCAGGCTTACTACTACCAAACTCTCAACAATAGGCAGGTAATTCAGACTTTTAGAATGCCCTAGGCCTTTACATTTAACCCGATGAATCTGAATTTAGGAAGTGCCATCATTTGTTTAAAGGACTTCGCATTGCTTGCAAAAGCACAGTCAATAGCTGCCAGTAAGGCAAAGGCTAAGTTCTAATTTATTTACTTTAAATTTATCGTTTATAGTGTATTGCTAACTGGGAATAGATCTACATTAACGTCACTTTTGTTTTTAACTTCGGAGGCATTCTTCAGAAAGAGAAAGTTTATAGCCACGTCGGTAGTGTCATTTGGCAAGACACAAATAATTACACACTGCCTCTGTCTCTTCGAGGTTGATATGGAATGAGTCTCGAAAGCAAGTTGTAAGAAGTTGTTTCGCAATCGAGAATAAACAAATTAGTATAAACAAAAAAGGAAGTCCTTATGAATGTGTGCTAGTATACGTAAGCTCATAAACCCTCACCTGACACTGCTAATGTTGCGATAAGAACGGCGGCTACTATGGCAACAAGTACTAGTATTGCAGAAGCAAGGATTGCTATGATAATGTATTTGCGTTTTGCTGACTTCGTTCTTATATCGCTGTCAGTTGACGCATTAGAGCTGCTGAAATAAATAATGTAAAAATAAAGAAAAATGCAAAACCGTCATTTAATGAAATAGGATCGATTAAAGACTATGCAAACATTCTTGGAATATCTCGTGTCTATATTGTTGAAAATGATAGGTACATTTGTATTGGGGAAACAGTAACACTTTTAAATCTTGCCTCCAAATTTGGAAATCACGGAGTCTCTCATTCACAACAAGATTGAGCACAAAAAGCATACATGATAAATTATGTAAGAAATTGATTATTTAATTTCGAGTTTTATCTTAAACGGAAAAAGGCCTCTAGTTTGTTCGTGCGGAGCTCGTAGCGTTTATGTGACCAGGGTATAAATGAAATATTATTTCATTAGGATATATCAAAAATTCGTTAACTGGAATGTACTGAATTTGGTATGCGTATTTCTTAATTCTTTATTCCATATGTGTTACGGAACGAACTGAGGATAAGCTTGGAAGAAATAGTTTCTTCACTACGCAAACATTCTTGTTAAGATTCGGTAATACAAGTCCCGAATTTGGTGTTTTATATATTACAGTATTGTTCGCACGTGTTATATTGAATGAAAAATATTGAGTACTAAAGAGCCCCTTGATATTTACACAGCTAACCTTTAGGGTTACGATGAACAAAAATGTACTTTATGACAAGGTATCTCTTACGTCTATACTAATTAAAACATAGATAACACATGTTTTGTGTAATGAATTATTCGGTCTTTAGCGCCTGGGCCATCAAGTCTAAATCCGAAATCGCAAACAAAAGCGATTAGACTTGTAACAGGCCGCAAAAGACATTCTACATTCTGCATGCAGGTAACTAACTATATGTGCACAAAATACGTAGGTAAAAAGATTTTACTAAAATAAATCAAATGTTTGAAAATTGTAACATGTTTCTGGTGTAAATCAGTGACTGTGTAAACTATCTACCAGTAAGAAACCCTAGTGTAATTTATCATTATATTACAAAATATACTAAGATTTTTTAGTTTGTTATAAGTATCCGCATGTGATTAGCTGAATGAATTTGGTCTTGTTCTTGTGTACCTATCAGTATATCGAATTATGTCGTTGTTAAAGAGCGAACAGACTAAAACATAATGTTATTAGTCACCTATTTCGTTGCAATTTACACATAATCTTTCATTGTGAGGGATATTTCTCAGTCTTTCAGTTTCAATTGGTAAATGGTGATTTCTGGTAAAAAAGCTTTTCTAAATTTTGACAAAGACGAGTTGGGAGTTTATTGACGAACATACTACGCGCAAAACTTGACTTGCAGTATTTGTATAAATTGGTGGGTGATGTGATGTTAATTTCTGAATGCCATTCTTGAATAAATATGTCTTTGAGTTTTTGAAAAGATATGATTAAATAAACCATTTACTACTTGTACATGTAAAATCTTGACTATACCATACTCCAGAGTATCAAAGATTACACAAGTTTTGTTTCACATTATCAAGCCACTGCAATTTTAATTTCTTTTGCGAGTGCAGTTCGTACTCTTGACTCAAATAACAGCGATTTTGATTTAACCATTTTAGGGGAGGGTCCGGGTCTAGACAGATTATCTCATTACAGGAAATGGTGGGAAGCATAAATATTTATGTCATAATTAAAGGTAGTTGTATAATATTTCCATAAGTGCAGGCATGTTTCCTTCAGTGAAAGTTGAAATAAGACAAACAACGAAAAAACAAAACAAAACAAAGTTGCAGCTAGGAGGGTGTTTAAAAGTCAATAATGGTAAACGGGTTTTTTTCTTTCTTTTCGGAAATAAGCAATAGCAATACAGTGTCGATAACTTGTGTTCTTTTTATAGAAAGTAATATATAGAAAATACGAAATATGTCCAGGGCTCGAACTGACAGCTATATAGCTTAGTCCCCAGATCCGGGGTTTGGGTGCGGACGAGGACCCAAGACACTTCCAAAAACTAAACAACTATAAATACGCTACATATCATAAGTTTTTGTCTAGGGGTCTTAAGTGTCAAAGTGCGGTTTTTGGAACCGGAGAACCTTCCTTTGTTCATCACACTGAAGAGCAAATGTTAATACGTTTCAAACTAGGATTAGTATTATTAACTGCTTATAACGCAGAATAATACAAAACCCATTATGAATAATGATTATTTTTATTTTTAAATACAGTAGCCGTTGTAAGAGTTTAAACGCATATATGACCACAAGATTTTCTGAAAAAAATTAGATAGTTCATTCATTATTTCAGTGTGTGTCATAACATATTGCAATAGCGACGTATAACATACTTGTCAATGTTGCGTTTTTAGCATTTGATCATAATTTAAATTTTTTTTTTAGCAAAAAAACAACGTGAACACGTGCCTTTCTTATTTGATCATTTAAAAGATCAAAACCTGATACGCATAATATCAAAAAATAAATAAATTTGACCGCGCGGATAATGCGCTATATGGCAAAATCCGTAAATTTTGACGGAAAAAATTCACTAGGTTTTTGGCGTCGGACTATTCATTTTCTCAGAAATAATGGTTTTGTAATGCATCAAACACATTAAAATTACTCCTACCAGATAAAGGCTGTTGTCAAAATAGTGTACACTTGAAGCCACATTCACTAGCAGAACGTATTATTTGCTGAGGTATGCAATGCTCTAGTTTACTTATTTTATATAATAATAAAGTATATTTTAATGTCAAGACACTGCGACTAAAATGTAAGAATTTATCTTAGCAGATATATTAAATTTACATAATTTTCTCTTAGGCTGAGAGTCCGTTGATGAGTGAAGTTGACAAGTTGCTAACCGGTTTAAAGCCATAGTTACATTGTGTACCTATATTTGGGACAACTGATCATTCGAAGGGGATCCTATGCGTGCTTTGTTCAGGCTAATTTATGAAATGGTTGTCCTTTATTTTTTCACTTGACTAATGCATAGGTTTTATACAAAATCCAAGAATGCATGATGTCTCACCTTGGTTGAAATACGCTATACGGAGATTCCTTCACGAATGGGGCATTGTTCGTCGAGGGATACCTGAGGCCTGGACCCTGTCTGAATAAGTTTGTCAAGTATCCTTTGTTGTCATAGTAGCCCTCTCTGTACGGATTTTGGCCTACATTCTGAAAATGCAATGATAGGCAGATAAGTAACAATTTTCATAAACCATACAATTTAAACAATATTTTACTGCTTAATTTTTTTTTAATGCGCAGAAATACAAATTGTAATTGATGCGGTGGACGTAATATGTTACATGTAGAACTCATTTGGGTATTTCTTCATATCTTTGTCAAATGTTTTGAGTGAAAACTGACTTTAAAATGTAGTTCGCTCACAGTTATTGTATTTGCTTTCTTGTCGTCTGTATAAATAAGTATTTGCACCTAAACAATGCCTGTGTCCGACAAAACATTTTGACAAGTCAAATGTGCACAATTCTGCACACATGCAGAAGTCTTGCTCTGAGCTAAATGATTGCCAGTATATAGCATGTAACGAGATCAGGTCCTTTCGAGAACAGTAGTCACTAGTTACAATGGAGCGCACGATTTAAAATTTGGTTGCTGCAATTGTGCGATAAATGATTACCAATAGACATTATCGTTGATATGTGAAAATAGTTATATTTTGTCTGTTTTTGCTCTGAAGGTTCATATGTGCAGTGTAACAAGTAAGTTTTCCTGATTTGGTAAAAAGAATGTCAGGATGTATATCTATAATCTTAACATTTTACGTGACATTTAATTCAAAATATATATAGTTCAGGCAACGTAGAGTTTAACCTTGAAGTAATGGGAAAATAATTTATTGCGTATGCATTTTAATTGACGAATGACATACAAGTAAACAAAGTTGCATGTTCCTGGGTAAAGGGAAACCGAATAAAATGACCTTGAAGGTTTTTTATTTTTAGCTCTTGCTTCGGATTGGTTTTATGATAATTATATTGGCGTGCCATATGAGTAGGGTAAAAACAGGGGTCTCGCGACCATCTTTGGCTGTTTAAACTGCAAGCACCACCGGATCCAAGATGACGCACTGGCGTAAATATTTGGCGTCTCTATTTCGCGGGCATTTCGGTTTCGCGGCCATCTTTGGCGGTTAAAACCGCCAACACCACGGGATCCAAGATGGCGTCTGGATTGGGCTTCCGCGGCCATCTTTGGCGGCTGAAACCGCCATCAAATCCTGAACCAAGATGGTGGATTACTACCCGCCAAGTTTAAAATGGTTGTTATAAGAATTTTTCATATCTTAAAAGCGTGCAACCTAATTTGAAATTTAGTCACTAAGGATTTTCATTAAAACATTCCCACCATCTTAGAACCGCCAATAAGCCACCATCTTGGATAAGGAGTTGCTGGCGGTTTAAACCGCCAAAGATTGCCGAGGAATCCTAATTCAGTCGCCATCTTGGATCCGGTGGTGTTTGCGGTTTAAACGGCCAAAATATGGCCGCGAAACCAAAATGCCTGCGAAATAGAGACGCCAAATATTTCCCGCCAGTGCGTCATCTTGGATCCGATGGTGTTGGCGGTGTAATTCAAATGCGTGTTTTACGGAGATTCTACCGAGGCATTTGTGAATATTGTTGCCTTTTCAAATGTCTTTGTGAGCAACGGCCAGTTTATATCGTTTCAGCATAGATCAAGGAATAAGCACGTGCAATTATGTCGAAAAAGGTACCGCATTCGAGGAGAGAATCCACGGTAAATACGAAAGTTTTGCCAAAAATCGAGTGGTTTTGCATTCGGCATTAATTATAAGTGTTAGTATTCAGACGTGAAAAAGATTGCACTTCAACCATTTCTCTTTAAGTATGCCAAGTGTAAAGTTCTGTAATATTCCGGTTAAAAAGAGATACAGGCGTTTAAGTTTGACAAGGCTGGCTAACGGCATTAGCAGTTTTTTTTGTGTCATGATTATAGGTTAAAGCAGCTTTGATCATTTTTTATGTCAACGGAAACAGCAGTGTCGAAAAATGCAAAACCGGTTAAACTGGCGTGTTTCAGCCGTTTTGCATCGCTTGTTCTGCCCCAAATGGCATTACAACTAATACACGTGAACTACCGATAAATAGCACGTTTGACATAATGTTATCTGACGTCTGTACAACGAATACAGCTGTATACATTCTATATGACAAGGGTACTGATTCCTTTCAGTGAGACAAAACTTAAGCTAAACATATCTAAATTGAGGCATAATGATGAGTAGAATAAGATGGATGTGATCGTTTTATATCGAAAAACTCTCCTAAAGTTAAATGGCAATGCCAATGTCAATATTCATATGGCAGAATTAGACCCATCAGAGATTTTCTGCAATTTCTTAGCGATATGATAAAAAATGTGTATTAAATGAAAACAATTCGAAAACACAATCTAATTACAAATGTATTTTAGGATATGTATAATTTATATAAATAAATAAAGCTTAATTATTGTGTTTTATGAATCCGTTTGCACAGGTGCAAAAACTTATTTCTGTGACTGGATATTTGACTTAGAAAATGATCATCTTCGCGCGTTTGTTCTTTATTTCATATAGATAGATTTATTTCAACATAAAATGTACAATTTACATGGCAATATATCTATATTAAATACAAGTTACTTGCAAAAACACCCAAACGGACTAATTCATTTTCAAAATATTTTAAAGTCATTAATATATTTGTAAAGTCAAGATATTTAACTTGTCAAAACCGTTTGCACAGCGAATTTATCTTTTATAGTGTTTTCACAGTTTTAAAAAAGGTGAAAGTGTCCTTCTATGCTCTATATGATTTTTAGCCGTGAGTGCGCTGTGGCGATGGTTCTAATTCTGCCATATGATTTGATGTTTAACGATTAAGTGGACACGCAATCTGCTAAATCGGTGGCACATAACTATGGATCAAACAAGTCTTCTGTAAAACATCATGGACATTTTGACAACGTCTGCAATCAACACATTAACACAAAATATCTTCGCTGTATAGGGTCGCGGGGAGGGCCACAGATATGCCGTTAAATAGCGATGTCCGCTTCCGCTTGGTAAAAAGATGGCGACCGTCCACCCTTGTCTTTATTATTTATGTAGAAAGGGGAAATTTTGTTTTAATATTCAATTTGAAATATATGTGTACAACCAGGTATCTATGCTTAATACGACTGCGCCGAAATTTAAACATGTTAGAGCATTATCATTTCAGTTCGAGGCCTAATATTTCAGTGGTCCGCTTCCGGATTAATTTTCAATGTTGAGAAAGTCTAGTCTGATTCATTGAATATGTCAACAATTGTTTCTTGAGTCATAGTCACTCAATGTATTAACAACTTTATTATGAAGTGACCCTTCAAAATAAAAAGTCGCTGTTATTTCAGTCAATAGTGCATTGACAGAGGGTATAGACCACCTTCAGTAGTAACTCTAGTTAAAAGTATATCTCATAACATGCAAAACATAATTCATGAAATATTACTTTAAAACCAATTAGCATAGATGAACATAAAGATATTGCAAGAGTTATGATGCAGTAGTTATGTGTGGATGACAGAGATGAGTTTAAGACAGAGATGTAAACGTGCATATTAAAATGATATAGTAATAATGACACATACATTTGAAGGTTATAAAACAATTCATTTCCCGCAGGTAAATGCATAGTATGCACTTCTATAAAACTGATCAAGCTTATTCGCTTGTTTATGTTGAGTGTCCCACGACTAAAATTTTGATTCATGGCCAATACGGTAAAAAGATAAATGAAACAAGCCTTTATTTAAAGGTTGTGAAATACACAGGTCTTTTGTCAATGAACGTTTTCGATTAGGTTAAATCGTGACTTCATGCATTTTTTTGTTAATTTTATAAAACATTTTTGTTAATTACGGAGATATTATCCGTAGCTTAATGAGTGGCATTTGAACAGTCAGTCAAGATGTTGTCACTTTCGCGGAGAGATGTACATGTAGTACGTTTTCCGTCATTGCTACCCATGGACTAAGGCAAGCTTCGGGATTCGAACCCTGGACCTTTCGTGTCGGATGTGTACCTTAGAGCTATCAGTTTCGGCGTTAGGGTTTATATCGAGTGTAAAAGTCGACTCAAATTTGACAGAGTTTGAAATTCGTTAATGCACGTCCCGACTTTTAAATACGAGTGTATGAATGATTTTGTTATCGGCTTAGGGCCCCCGAGTATGTAGCAATAAGAACTGTCACTAGAATTATTATTTTCACGTTTAAAAAAAATAACATTCAGTATCCGATTGTTTTATATTGCTGAAGACACTCTTTATTTAATTCTATTATCGGTTTGTATTTATTTCAAAACACAGTTTGGTTAAAAAATTCAGTTTGTACTTGTATCTAAAAAAAATCAATAGCATTCCTACTAGACGTATGCGTCTTATTGTATTAGAAAAAAACCGCAAACTTTGACCATAGGTTTATTTAAATTCGCATTGCCGTATATTTTTTTTACACTTAACATATGCGACATTGTTCTCTATTCGCCTGGTCAGAAAATCGATGAACAGGTAGTGGCGGCCGGACAGATCGCTTGCATCGTAAATTTTCCGAAACAGACCGGAAAACCGGTGATTGCTTCGGTCACCCGGGGATATTATGATGTACATGTACCTTGTATTACGCTAAAATAGAAATATTTAACTTTTTGCATTCATCCCAGCTATAATTTTGTTCTATTATGTTTAAAAAGCAACTTGATAACAGTGATATGTAGCAACACGTATTAGAGCTATAGAGCTATTGTAGATTTATCAGTTTATCAGTATTTTTATTTCATGAATATACCCTCGCATTTTATTAACTTTTGTTAAATAAACCCAATGCAGTGATATTCGTGTAATAAATTGCCGAGATAATAAGCTATTAATCTAGAAATTGTTCAATTCATTTTATAACATTGAATCATATATTAAAGCACCGGTATTTTATGTATTTAAATGAAGTTTCACAACATAAATCATACGCGGTACCACCAACTGGCAATACAATGACTGCAATTAAAAGTCTTTTGGTGTTTTTATATCCTTAAAGCAATACATTCTCTTAGAATGTAGTACATATCTATCATTTAAATGTGAAACATTGAAATAACGAAATTTTCATTATGCATATACCACATCATATCACATTACTGTTTCCCGTGCGCCTGACGCCAACGTTACACGTGCGTAAAATCTACAGGACAGAGATAAATGCGCTACAGCATTTTCACATGCGAAGAAGCTAGAACGAAACACTTAAGTTTCGGGGATTATTTTGAAATATGTAGGAAAAACTTAAAACATTTTCTCTGAAACCACACGGCCTATGAGCTTAGCTAGTTAGCATGTGGCATTCCCTGTGGATCTCTACTGAGATTGTTCAAATTATGATCACCGAGTCAAAATTGACCCCGCCAGGGGGTCACTTGTTTTTACAGAGGCTTATATATGGGATTTTTTTTTTGATCTTCTACT
>JAUMHA010212934.1:2154-15888 GCA_032359765.1 Saxidomus gigantea | reverse complement strand
TAGCACATTTATTGAGCACATGGAGAGGACACAGACTGAGGCACCTCTTTCGGGGGCATTCGTCACTTGTGAGGGACTGCTCTTGTTATTACTGGCCTTAAGGAAATATCGAGACCACTTTTCTGTGATTCAACATGCATGTTACATCTAATATTTAAGTGTTTTTTTACCTATCTCTACTTGGTAAGGAGTTAGCCCTTTTGACAGCTGGTGGCTCGACATGTTGCACATGGGCATCTACAGGTAGTTAATAGTAACAAAGATGTTTTATTTCAAAGTTACTTATTGTACATCAGTTGTAGGTTTAATTACCCTTTTTTAGGTTATAAATGTTTTAATATACGCCTTTTGGCACTGTGAGGTCAGACTATAAAAAAGGGATATTTAAAGTCTTGGACAGATTTTGCCATTGACTTTCATTCTTGACAATTACACCTCAGTGACAAGATGACAGTGTCTAAAAGATAAAAAATTTCCAATAGAAATGTTAAAATGTATATAAAATGTTAGGTGAATTTACTGTTTAACTATTTTATAGGACCTAGAGCGTGAGAGGGATGAGAATAGTAGGTTACAGAAAGTACTGGAAGAGAAGGACCGTAAAATTGCTGACCTTGAACGACAAGTGGCTATGTTAAGCAGGGTATGTATTGATGAATGACCTAGTTAATAAAGTCATGTGAATAAGCTTTAAAAAACTTAAAAATGCCCCTTGGAAGAAAGCTGTCATGAAAATGAATTGACCTTGGTTAGTCTGCTAAAGATTTTGTCAACTACAGCCATGAAACACAAGAAACTTATGAGTTGTCAAATAGAAAGTGAAATTACTTTTCAATGTGTCATGAAAACATTGTATTTTTGTCTGGGCAACTCTAATTGCAGTATTACAATGTATTTAGTTTTGTATGATGAAGTAAACCTTATACTATTGAAAATTTCTTCAGAATTTATCATTCTAACAGTTATAGGAAAGTTAATTCATAGAATAGTAAGATTTGTTATCACTTGACTTTGAAATGATTAGTAAAGTCAGTTAGATCAGTGAAAAGGAGCAAGAAGTCAAAGTAAAATTGTTTTTAAAATAAGAAACTTTGTTTATAAACAGATCTGAATATGTAATGATTTTAAATCATTAGTCAGTTGTGTCCATGTTGTTTAGTAACAAGCAAGCATACAGAATTTTCAAGGCAGCTACATGTTGTCATTTTGTTAGAATTTTTCCGTAAAGTTTCATGGATTTATGTTCTCCAGTGTTACAGATGACAGATTGACCATTGTCTTTATACTCTTCAAATGGAATGTCGGCTAAGAGTGTCAGTCCAAACTTTTCATAAATTTTCTTTGAAAAATTAGAGGATGCTTCACCTTTAATACAAATTGGAAATATTTCTAGATTGTTTATCAAATGTAGTGAAACCTCCATCAGTTTTGTACCGATGCCTCTTCTTCTATATTTCTCAGCCACACCAAGACCAAAAAAATGCACAGCTTCTTTTACATCAAAACGCTCAAAGAATTTGGTTTTCTCTTCAGTGTAGTGCGAGAATCCGATAGTTTTCTTCATTCCAGAGTCTTCGAATTTGTCAGCATCCATTTGATCATCATGTTTCATTATTTGCATTAGACGCACACCCATAACATCACCATTCTCTTTATTAATGACCATGAATGACAGATTGTGTTTGAAGGTGGATACACACAGCTCCTCAAGTTCTGAATTCCAGTTGATATTGGCAGCTTGTGAGACCGGTTCACTTTGAATGAAACTGTTATGTAGAAAGTCCAATGCTTCATTATAGTTCTCCTCCTTGACCATCACTAGATTTCCATCTTGTATGTGAATGTCCTCTTTTGCCTTTTGAAATGCCTGAAAAAATATAACAGGGTCAAAGTTATTATGCTGACTTACAAGTTTTGTTGTGCAAAATGGCCTAAGTGACCAAATAGTTAACGTCACTACATAAGAATATTCTGACCTCATACTTGTGCCGGTTTGTGATCATCTTGGCCCTGGTAAGATTTCTGTAACAGTCTAAATCTATCCTTTCATGTGGACAGTACCAATTGGCAACAGTATCGTTCAGTAGTCTGTAGACCATGCCCAGACATCACATGTGTGTACCTTGATCACTGGTCTGCATCTAGTCTAGACATACACATTTACACATGTGTCTGCTTTGAGCACAACAGGTTTAAGCTATACATGTATGTACTAGTACATTTTGTATTGTAAACAGCTAATGAAAGATTTAGTGTTTTGAGCCTGTAGTCTGTCAGGTTTCAGACCATCATTGTTTATACCGGTAGTAAATTATACTGTGAGATATTATTGTCTAAAGCTGCTTGAGGTGAAGTTGAGGTAAAATTTGGAAAATATAAGTTCCCCTAAATAATGTGTTCAGATCACAAACAACAGCTTTGAAACCTATAATTCACACAATGAAGATTTAACTAACAATTAGTTCCATTAACAGTATGAAAATGTTTACCTGCATGGCTTTATCTCTTGTAACAAGGTTAAATAGTGAACCATCCTCCATTTTGCTCTCAGTTTGGTTATACCTTGGGACTTGAAATACAGTGTATGGTTTATATACATTAAGACAAACCAATATTGCACCATCACAGGCAATGTAAGGCCTAATTTATCAGTGAACTGGCCTACTTTCAATGTCACTGAATCTAATTGTAAAATACTTATCAGTACATATGACCACTGTGTTACCCATCCTACATCCAGGATCAACCTGTTCCATTTCTCTAATGGTTTCCAGTTTTCTGTGGTGGTTTCTTCCCTTTGATAAATTCTTTGTTAATTTAGATGAGTTTATAAATTGAAAATGATAATTACTATGCTTGCAAAGCTAAAGAAAACAACTATAGAGATTGCTGGCACTTTTAGAGTTCAGCATCACAGCTTAGAAGCTGCAGATTTTAACTAACTGAAGTCCCTGAATTGTTTTTGAGTTTCATGGGAAGTACCTCAAGTGTAACAGCATTATCTTTGGTAACACTCGCGTTAAAAAAAAGTAACAAAATTTAAGTGAATTTGTAAAAGAAAAGAAACTGTAGCTCTTGTTGTCATAGTGATGTATCACTGACTGTTAAACAGAATTTATATTTTATAAATCAAGTTTTATAATTGGTAAAATTTTGAAGTTTGTTCATTTCTTCTGACTGAAATGAAGAGTTCCATTTACAATAACTTCTTCTTTCTGTTCATTTCTTCATTCAAGCCTCACTAGCTTTGTAATATGGAAAATTGAAAAAGGTAGCTGTACCTGACTTCTATGATTGTTGTGAACTACTGAGGGACTGGGTTTTAAGGTCACTTAAGTCAATGCCTCATGTTAGATACTGTAATTGTACTCCGTCTGTTGTGTGTACACTTCATTTAGGGGGAAATGAGATTATCAGTATTTAGTTATTACATGTATATGCTGAGCAAACCTATTAAGACATATTAGACTTGATTATTGAGAATTTTTGAAATATAATCATACACAGACATGTACATTTGTCAAACATTACATCTAGAAACATTTAAATGTGTAATACATAAAGTTTACAGAGATGTAAATTCTCCAGCCTTCCCAGAGTAATTAATGTGGAGTTCAAATTGACACAAAACATGTTACAGTCACACAGATACCTGTTGTTTGTCATTAATTCTTTTGAATTGTGAAAAGCAAGAATAAATCTACAACCTTTGTTGTACATACCCCACAAAACCCCAGTCCCTCCTGCATGCAGATTCACTGACAATCAGAAAATATCTCATCTACACTACATGTTGTTGTGTGATATTTTTTTGAGAAAGATTGTCTGATGACAAGCATCTCAGTGTATATGCATGTGTCTTGTTTGCATGTATGTCTTTCATCACATGTATTGACATGGTTTACAGACATGTGGATTCCTGTACTTTCAATGTTAGGATTTAAACTATGTTCTGGCTCTGGCATGGTACCCAGCTCACTGTCCAGCCAATGTTGATTTGATGAGGATTTTAACAAGGTCCGTCCCAAAGAGCATGTATGTTAGCTTAAAATTGGGATGAGACCCCCCCAGCAAATGTTAGGGTTATTGGTTCAATTACCAACCCAACAAATTGTCCTGTGTGGATGTCCCGTGGTCAACATATGTTCAAGATTGGCATTTGTCAGTCAGTTGTGGGAAGAGAAGCTTATATGTGAATTAGTTAGGACAACCAAGAAGGAACATCAAGTTTACTTAACCTTCACATATAACTGGAATAATAAAAAGAAAATCAGCCCCAATAATCAAATTTTAGGTCATTGATATTCAAATTATTAGTTATGTATTTTATGTAACTTGTTGTGTTTTCGTAGATTTTATGTTCAGGAAATGACTATGTCATGTATGCTTGCTTGATCTTTGTTAACAGATTCTGTTTAAATGTTTCTGTTAGGAATATTGATATGATAGCATGGTTTTGTTATGATGTTTTTACCTGTACATGTAGTTCATTATAGAATTATGTGTGCTTCAGTTGAATGTATAAATGTTGATATCTAGCTGTAGATGAAATCCAAGTTACTATTCACTCGGCTTATCCTATAGACTACTATCCTATGATTAGCTGTATGAATTCAAAGAATCGTGTCCAATGGTCTCTCTCACAATGAACCTGCTCACAGGTTATTTGGTCTAACTTGCTGAAGTAATTTTCTTTCAGGACTCTTACCTGATATAGCAGATTAATGAAGTCACAGCAAATAAATGATGTCATATATCTAAGTCTTTGTAACAAGTAGATTAATGGGCATATAAAATATATTACATAAGTCATTACTTTGTATATATTTTACAGGATTTGGAGGACTGTACTGAAGACATGGATAAACTACAGATAGAGAACCGTGCACTTATACAGGCTGTTGGTCAGCTTAGTAGATCTGGTACACATGTCTAATATAAACTGTCAGCCAACTCTGTAGACCATGGAAGTTATAACAGACTGTATCAAGACCACTAATCAATTAACTAACTGGATCTGGTACACACAGTGACACAGAGGTGCGGCCATCTTTGTAGGCTTAAGTGCATTATATGTAACAGTGTGGAACAACACAAATTATCAGCTTGTTAGTTGACATTTCGATGTTCATGTATCATACTGAGTATACACATATGTAATTCACATCATCAGCTTGGAACATGCAGTAGGTACACGTATATCTAGGCAGGCTGTCAGATTGTCAGTTAACAGAGTTGATCTGATAAGAAAAGATTGGTAGCATTGTGTGCAGCAGAAAACTAGGTTTCTACAAAAGAGCACATCAGTTTGGTTAATCAGATTCTAGCTATATTTGAACATAAATCAAGTTGCAGAGCTAGGCTATACAGCGCACATAGTTCTTCTGGAATATTGATCAAGTTTCCCTTGAAAAGTTTAATCAGTCTGCAAGGTCAGTGTTATTTATATGCAAAACAGTGAAATAATTCACATACCCTAGTACCTACTGTAACTGAGTGATATAGTATTAGTGGTTTACAAATTCAGTTAAGTCCTGCTAAGTTAAATACTCTAAAAGAGTCATTTAGAGTTTTTATTCTTTTCATTCCAATTTTAAGCATTGAGAGGCATTAATTTTGTGAATTGTTAAAGTATGTTCATCATGTCAAAGTGTGTGTCCAGGGTAGCGTTACGTGCTATAACTGTTTGCCACATGTAATTTGTGTTTGCAGGGGAAATAAGAAGAATCAGAAGCCGTTGCTACGTTGTTCTTAGCCAATTTATTATAATATATTATCATGTTTAAACGCACTGTCCTGTTGCTAATTTGAAGCTGTAAGGCAATATCTTGTTACTTATTAGCATCTTCTTAGACACTATCCTGTTATTGATTCTCATATTCAAAAATAGCATACTGTCACTGATTGTTGGGGAAAAGCAAACATTAGCTGACTTGGGGTAAACAAAGAACTGTATTATCCTTATTTAGTGCCAAAACGTAGCATTCCACAAGAGGTTTAAAATTAAAAGAAGACTATTAAGTAAATATATATTTTCTTGAATAAGAAACAGTGTAGACTGTCCTAGGCAGACTTGCAATTAGTCTAAGCTGTAGTAAAAGTAGATATACCTGTTTTTTAATAAAACAATGGAAGAGTGAAAACATAATGTTTTTTTTTAATGAACCCTTCTTTTTCTGTTTGCATTCTCCCTGATGGGGCTAATACGGATAGTGCATTCATTAGCACTTATGTGTGTAATAGGTGTCTACACATTATATAGTCTGTTTAAGTCTAAATGTAGTAGTTCTGTATCAACATGGCTTTAATCAGTGTCATGTCTGCCCGAGAAAAGTTTGTGCTTCTCAGTTGTCAGTTGAAGGTTGAGTTAGAGGGGTCAGAAGTTATCTTAATGTGCCACTGCTTGTTTGTTACTTTTCATTTTTGTCATCATCTTAAATCAACATTTTCAGTCTGTGGTGAGAGGGTCATTTTAAGCATCCGTGCCAGGTATATCACAGGTCAGCAGCTATAGATTGGCCTAACTTCATAAAGCTACAGTAACAAAGGCTTCTTTACGGTTTTCATTTTTTTGCTGATTTTGTAATTTTATATTAAGACAGCCTGCTAAATGACAGGTACAAGAATTACCTCATCACACACCCTGCTGTTATTCTAAAATGGACTTTTCTATCATTTAATATAGCAATAATAATAATGATAATAATAAAGACTGTATTTATAGAGGTAAAGTAGTTGATTGTAGTTCAATCTTCCCTGCAGGCCTCTTTTAGACAGGATATAAAGTAAATTATATACAAAGTACAGACAGTGTCATTAGCTGTTCAAAGGGTTGTTCATTGAAAATTAATTGACTTACTAGCCAACATTGCAGATCATGATGAGACTGTGAACATGCAGGCTGATCATGATCTGCACTGGTAACAAAAACATCAGTTGCCACAGAGATGGTATAAGTTTACGTCATCATATAATATGATAAATTCTAACATGACTCAGGATTTTGTCTCTATATACAGAGAGTAGAAAAATTATGTTATATTAAATCATAAACAACGCGGGAACCTATATGCTGTAAACATGATGTCATATTGCGCCGCATAACGTTAAATGAGCTTTCGCCTAGAAAATAAAGCTTTGCATTTATTAACCTTTTGTAGTATCTGGTCTTGTTAGAATCGAAATAACATCCTTTTCAGTGTTGTTATCGTCTAGTAAACAATAATTTGTCGTACTGATGCGCAGTTATAAACCACTCAGGCCTTTGGCCTTCGTGGCTAATTACTGCGTATCAGTACTCCAAATCATTGTTTATTAAACGACTAACACCGCTGGAACGGATGTTATTTCATAAATAATAATTGTGATTTATGACAATATCTTGTTATGTATCAGTAGCTTTCCAACTGTTGATCAGTAGAAAGAATACATTATGCCAGCTCTGTATGTCCCGGCAGTTTGTACCATTGTATATGTAGAAAATATATATCAATTAAGTGAAAAGATGCCATGAAACTTGCTTGTAGACTGTATGAGTTTATATACATAGCAGTTTTGCATCAAATATGTTTATACTAACCTAAATTATTATCTTATTATCTTATTGTGAATTTTTTTATTTTAGTTGAATCTTTCTTGACTGATCAAAACTGTTCTCGTGATATCTTATATAAGTATTATGTTTTAAGTTGTTGTTAGAGTTTCTACTTTATAGATAAGGTTTGTGTTACACACATATTATTACTTTAATATTGAATGATTTAGTTGATAAATGTTACAGCATGTTCTTCATGTGTTCAGTGAAAGATGCCATATGTTTTCAAGGTGCATGTGTTGTGATGTTTTTGTATTGTACAATTATGATGGTAGAAGATTTTACATGTAAGAATTTTTTAGTTGCTTTTTTAAATGAATCACAATATCAAAATGAAGGATTCTGCTTGAAAAGAGGCATCACTTCACAGAACTTCATTTAGAATAACCTGTATTTCCTTATTCAAATCTCATTTTCTGTAGAACAGTGTTTTGATTTAAAGATGAATTTGACATTCAAGTAAATTTTGTGCATTCCGGTTTTATTTTCGTAAATGTTATGCTTTTTAAAATTTCTTTTGTTTAAGGACTTTAACATTATTGCTAAAGGATGAAAAGAAAATCTTGATAACCTTTCTGGATACATGTAGCTCTGTTCTTTTATACAGTGTGTATTTTCAAGTAAAAAGCTATGGTCAGGATTACATGTTAAATGTTCTATAGATGTAAACAACAATGGCAGAAAAATATTTCCATTCATGTTTATTTGTTTGATGTTTTTAGAAGCAAGGTATTATAAACTAATTCCTGTTTCATATATTAATTACTGTACGTGAATATATCTTAACTGAGAGGTGATGTAAATGAAAAGAAACAAGTGGCTTATTGAATGTTGACTTACACATACTGTTTCATTTGTTAAAGCAACAGGGGCATGATAGATGAAAAGAAAATGAATTGCACAATATACATACTGTCTAGTGCTTATCATGTAATTAAAAAGTGAAGCATTTTACTTACCTAGTTATATTAAGTATAGTTGAACCTGTTAGAAAGGTAACCATAATTAACCTGTTGATTTTTGTTAAGCAGTAATTTAATTGCTCCATCTGAGTTTGACTTGTGAGAGATAAATATTTCTATATTAATTAAACAACCACCTGTTTTAAGTAGCGAGTACCCCTAGACCAGCTGACTAGCACAGGCTTTGGTATATATAACATGACTCAAAGTTATACATTTTTACACAGTTTTCACAAAACACAAATTAATTGACCTGTTTTGTCTCGTACAGTTCCATTATTGTTATACAAGATTTTAACATATGTTTCCAAGGAACAGTGTTTTAAAGTTAATAGTATTTATAATAATATTAAAGAATTCAGTCTCATACAAGATCAACCAATCTGCTGTTATATGCTCATTTATTCATGAAAACAAATGTTCCGAGTTGAGGTGAAGGTGTAGAAAAATTGCTAGAATCTCACGTATGTATATTATACTGACCCATAGATATTGCTTCATTATTGTCAGATGTGATAGTGTCAATTATACATGTAAATAGCATAGGATATTCTGCTTCCATATCAGTTAATTTATGTAAATTTAATTCTTGTTTAAATGCTTATTTTATGCTCAAATATTAGGTTGATGTTCAGTTTATGTTGAGTTGCTCATTCACCAAAAATAGCCGTGCTTTGCATTTTTGCAATGTGTTCATAGTAAATTTGTTTTGCTTCTTTATATTTTTTTGCCTTATAGTTTCATTTACCTATTCCTGTAACAGAGTTATATTTATATTTTATTTAAAACTGATATTTTATCATAATACATCATCTAAGAAATCTTTGAGCGGTTTTAAGATTTTAAATGGTTTTCATTCTGTGACCGAAAATGAGTTTTAATATGATATTGCTTGTTACAAATTAAGCAGTCAATTTTTGATAATTAGAATTTTGAATTTCCTTTCCCCTGAAGTCTGAAGATGAAAAGTAACATCTAAATGATAGAAAAATAGATGAAAAAGTAGTGCAGTCTGTATTACATTTCAGTTAAAACACTTTCAGGAAAGATGACTTAACAGTAGATACCATTTTGTTTTAATCTGGAAATTGAAGTACCGGATAATATGCCTGTGTTGTTTTTACTTGAAATTTATTTTCTCATAGCATAAGTCTATATTTATTTTGCTGTAAATAAAGGGGTTAGGGTGTTTGTTATTATTTGTAAGCAGGTTGCTAGATGTTAGGCTTATATAAGGGTAATATCCATCCATGTTTGTCACACAAGTATTACATAATGCTTGCAAGTTGCTTTTTAAACATCTAGAACAGAAAACAACATAATTTTTTCCCAGGTTTAAACCATACATTTTCTCCTCAATACCTGTATAAAAATTGAATGTCAAGGTCATAATAAACATATGTACCGGTACACATAAATACAAAAATATACACAGTCAAAAAGTACATTAAAATCATACATTTCCAAAATATCTATGTAAAGGACAAAACATGTTGTTTTTTTCTTTAAAAAAATCCTAGAACTGTTGCTCCATTCCAAGGATATTTAAAGGATCCATGTCTTGTTACATGTAAATATAAAAATAAATTTCAAAGCATTCATGTTTTTAACTGAACACTGTGTTTTATTTTGTAAACATGTATGAATGTCATGTGAAAATTAAGAATTAGTTTTTGACATACATACTAAATCAACTTTTAGTATAAGGAGAAATAATTGAGTGGTTCTTACATACAGATTATGTTACACATTAATTTTGCATTCTATGGGCCCATGAGTTAATAATAGTGTACTTTACATCACAATAATATGATAACAATTCTGACAAATGTGAACAAAACAGAGCATAATAAGAGGGCATAAACAATCAAGTGTTCATAGAAATTGCAGATTAGTTCAGTTATTATATTGGTAATATAATTGTTGAGATTAGAGATAAAGAAACTTTCCTGTTATAGTTACTAAACTAGCTATCATACATGTTTACTTATATAGTAGCTATATTCTGACTTATTTATAGGAATATCTCCAAAAGTAGGATGTAGCTGGTATAAAACATTTCAAACTCTTTTCTATAAGTATTTTAGGTGAAGTCAGTGCATAGGCTGATACCGTAACAAATTAATTTCCTCATAATTTTTAGAAAATTATTTCACAATAAAAGTGAAAGGTGCCATATTCTTACAAACTAGTACATTTTAACAAAGTTACGCATTTTTTTGGGTACTTTAGTCATGATTCGCTGTTCAGTATCATTATTGCAAGTAAAGAAACTTGAAACCTCACACCTGTCTCAAGCATAATCTAACAAAGTTTTAACAGACACAAACAATGCATTTGTATTTATATTGTCACAGCCATTTTCAAAACATAAGTGAAGGTTGCACAGAGATAGCAAATTCTATACAGTGTTATAGCAGTATGTAGATTCTGATTAATATCTTAGCCATCCATTGAAGTATTTAGAAATTATGTCACAAAATAATCCTCATTCATATACCTGATGATGTGTTACACATAACCCTTCGCTCAAAGATTAGGGTGACATTTAGGGATCAAAAACCTTAAATATTGTACGAGAGCTATGTATCCGCTCCGCAAATTTGTCATCCATGGAGACCTGAGGATGTTCAACTCCCAGTCTTCTTGTTTAGTTGTTGAGGTTATGTGGGCATGTCATGTTGCTGATAAACCGAAACTGTTGGGTTTGAAATAAAGTCTGTAATCTTGCAACTCTCCAGTAACTTAATGTATGTACCAGTAATAAGTGTTCAACAGACATAGAATCATGGTAGTATAACAGTGTAGAGAACTAAGCTACAAGTTGTCAAGTGCACATTCCCTAGGCTTGTTTTGCATTGCTACTCCTATATTATTGGCCATATATATCTATCAGCATCGTTTTATAGTATTTTTTGCTTTTTTATTGTTTTGAAGTCATCTGTTTGACTCTAAACTTGTTTTGCTACATAAATATGTTGTGATATGTTTGTATTTTGTTAATGCAGGTGGTTTTTTGTGGAACCAAAGTAGAAGATGTATTAAATTGACTATTGTCATAACAGGTGGGGTGTAGAATGAGTCCCCAGTTATTGCAAGGGTTGTTCAAAATTATCATTAAGGCATAACAAGGTTGGGGCATGACTACTGTTACCTTAACAAGAATAGATAATGATTTGTGATAGAGTATAAAAAGGGTTGTTAAACAGGTAAAAAGAAAATGTACAGATAAGTGATTTAGGAATATATACAGACTTCATTATTATTTTGGAGACTGTTACTTATTTTGGTTCCATGAAAACTACCTACTTCTCACTAGAAGAGAATTGCATGCTTTTTATAGCTTTAATTATTTTATCTACAATACATATACAAGTTTTTAGCGCAAACCAAATGATGGAACTACATATTGAATATGGTACATGTGAGTTTTATAGGTTTATGGTATTTGGGTAAACCACATAAGTACAAAGAATAACTAAATGATAGTTAATTATTAATTATCAATCTCAAAACAAATGTATTCAAAGTAAGTACATATAATGTATTTTACTATTACTGGATTATATACATTCCAAAATTGCCTACATTGTACATTGAATGTACAGTATTATTTATTACAAGAAATATTAGTTGAAAGATATTAGCTAAATTAAATGCAAGGTTCAGTCAAGTTTTTACTTGAATTTACTGTAGTACTATTTTGTGTTTACTGTTGTTATGGGAAAATTCTAAAATTGTAAACTATGTTACAAAAAACAGTAATGGCTTCGAGTGAAATCTTAATTTTTAAGATGTATTAATTTCATTCAAAGAGGAAAAGCACTTTCATTATATTCTATGTAGAAAGAAAAATAGTAAGAGAACATCATGCAGATGAACTCGAGTTCAGTAAATCAAAAGCCTTTTTCACAGGAGTAATATAGAAAATACCTTACAAACTGTGATTCAGAGTGGTGGGGGACTGTTTATGAAATTTCATTTGGCAATTTCAAGTCTATAGGCATGTTGTGGGGAGGGAAGAAAAGGGGAGGGTGTAAATCACCTTCTCGTGTAAAGGCTAGGTAGCATATTCTTTCAAAGGCTATACAATTGTTGGTTACATGTTTAGTTTTTGCATGTAACTTAAAACAGCTGCGTACACATTATTTTAATCAAATTTGTTATGAAAGGAAACATTCTGAGTAATTGTTTTCCCTGTACAAGTTGTTTATAGGACACAAGCTGATATACAATATACTTACTCTACAATCTTACATGACACAATGAACTTTTTATTACATGAGTTTTTTTAATAAGTTATTTTGAAAGCTGAGCATATACATTACTGAAATAGCCTGGAAATGTAGCAGTGAATCCAAAGTCACTGTGATGCTTTATGTATGCTTATTTACTAGGGAATTCCAGAATCATAATCATGGTTGTGAAACTATTACACTTTATATTGTGAATTGTTATCATGTCTATTAAAGTTTCTTCTTGGGAAAATATGTTGTCTTCTGTCTCTTTACCCATAAGGTAGTCAGTCGTCTGTTTTGAGGTATGGTAGGCATACTCAACTTTTAAATGTTGTCTTATTCCTATTCCTCCATGGAAAAAGTGATACCAGCCTTGCAGAAGGTTGATAATAATGAAATATCCACCCGTGCCTGAAAAGATTCCAACCTAACATTCACTACAGAAAGTTTCTACTGAACATTGTGGTGCGTTGAATAAAGGGCTGTTTTGCTAATAAGGTCTTAAATTTGAAGGACAAAGTTCATGTTTGAGACCATTTCAAACACTATATGAACCATAACCAGGTTATCTCGCATTACATTGTGTGTAAAAAGTCTCAGTGACCAGATCCAATAATAAAAGAAAACTTGTAGAGAAGACTGTTTGTTTTTGTTGAGCAATCATCTTGGAACTTGACACAGGTTGCTTTAAACAGCAAACACTGAAGTCAAACAGTAGTTTGATGTCATAACTTGAGAGCTGAATTCCAACTTTTGCAGACTCTCCCCACTCTGAGTGTAATCTAGTCACTTATTTCTATGAAATGTCAAGGTTTTCTATATACATGTAGGGTAATCTAGTCACTTATTTCTATGAAATGTCAAGGTTTTCTATATACATGTAGGGTAATCTAGTCACTTATTTCTATGAAATGTCTAGGTTTTCTATATACATGTAGGG
>JAUMHA010212823.1:0-15888 GCA_032359765.1 Saxidomus gigantea | reverse complement strand
GTTATTTACCTTTGCACTCGGCTTTTGTCCTTTGTGCTGTGTCTACATTCTGTATGCGTTGTTATTTACCTTTGCACACGGCTATTGTCCTTTGTGCTGTGTCTGCATTCTGTATGCGTTGTTATTTACCTTTGCACACGGCTATTGTCCTTCGTGCTGTGTCTGCATTCTGTATGCGTTGGCCTTTAACTTTGAGCTCAGCTATTTTTTAACATAGTATATATAGATTATAGTCTATACATGATATGCTAATTCAAATCAAACGTGCTTAGCCCATTTTACTGGAATTATATGCATTCGCACTTAACGACATGTTGATGGCTGCTAAGTAGGTAATTGTTATACAAGACCAATTATATTATTCTGTATTTTGAATCTGTTATCGTAATCAGCCGTAAGAATGGCACAGTAGATAGCTTTGTTTGTAAATAAACTTTGAAACTTTGAAACTTTGTATATGAGGAATATAATTAACCAAAAATGAGATGTACTTTTCTTGAGACAATGAAATGTCCGACCACCGTAGTTATTTTGTCACAATATGAAATAAATATATGTGCCATAGTGGCAAGGGGAATCAGTGATTGCAAAATACAAGTTTAGTACAGATTTCATTCTTCATCCTTTATAAGCGTGATATAAACTCTGTAATATGACTTTTCGTAACATTTTTGTCACTAATGAATGAAAAAATATATTTACTACAAATGTATCAAAGACAATTTAATTCCCGTGCTAAATGCCTCATTAATACGTTTGATGTCAAACAAATAAAGGAACCTTCGATATTAAGTGTCTTAAGGTCATATTTCATTGAAATTTAAAAGTTTTCGCAATTAAATAGTTATTTATGGCTCAAATATCCAATTAAGAGAGTTTTGTATTTCTTTAGATATGCTGCCATTAAGTGCTAATCCAGTTTATTGCATTGGGTCATAAAACGTAAAATTCACGCCTTATATGTATAAAAGATTTAGTGTCTAGCAACAAAACAAATTACAACATACAAAATATTTTTATGCCATAGTTGGTATTCCATTTATCGTGCTACAACTTATTTGTGATATTGAAGTTCAAGTAAGTGTGTTTAATTAATTTACATAATTAAGTACTTTAACATCAATCAACGATAGATGTTGCAAGTTTTAATAAAAACATGGAACAATCGTCTGAAACTAGGCTATGTTAGGGACACAGTGATTTACGTTTATAGTTATACTGGATTTTTATGGGTAAATATGCATGTAAAATGCGGTAATGAGCCTTAAAACAAAGGGTAATAAATATATCTAACAACAATCTTATACGTGAAACAAAACAGTAAGGGTAAGTGTGAACTTGTATAATGGACGAAAATAGGAAGGAAAACTGAATCGTTAAAAAAAGTTTTGAAAAAATTAATTCACAATAGGCTGTATATAAATTGAAAAAAAAACCACAAAGACAAAGCAATTTTAGGTTGTATGCATTTGTTTTTCCTTTATTGTTCCTTTATTGTTTTTTAGTGCTCGTCTTATCGACCCCCTTACCCCACCCAGATATTTTAACAGGATTCACTTACTTATAAGATAGATTTTGATTTGTAAAATGTTTTTGCTACGAGATTGCAATGGTAGAAAGTAATTTTACTTGACTATATGTACATTGTATAGAAAATAAAACCTGCTGCAAGTTAGACTATGTTTCTTCGTTACTATGCCTTTACTTTTTAAACAATAGGTTGTTATGGACAATAAAAATTAAAATTGTTAAAAGAATAAATACTAAACGTTTCGTGAATAAATTATACATTTTGAAATTCTATTTACAGTATAAAAGTACGCATAAGAGACTCGAGCAATGCATGTGCTCACACAAACCGCCAAATCATTACTTAAGTGTGATAAAATACTCAATAAATCACGACACGTCCGTTTTGACGTCACTCATGGCGATACGGCGTTATAATAATGAAAGCGACCTGCATGAGTAGATCGTTTTCGCTATGCTAAAACTTCTTATTCAGTTTTCAGCGGAAAAATGCGCGGATCGTAATTTACCACCAAACATTTTTAAAGATGGTAAATATATGCCACACAAGGATCGGGTGCAATATCCACATGCATCTGAACTTTCTATCTTAAATTATTCAAGCTACGATAAATCACGATTAGATCATTATTATTTCTAAATGGAGTTAGCTCACTTTTATTTTCTATGTTTTATTTATGATTTTCTCGTGACTCGTTATTTCTATTTCAAATTTTGGAAATATGAATTAGTCATAGACTTCTCAACTTGCTTGCATCTTCGGTAACTATTTGATATGTTCCCTAATTATTCTAAACGTATTTAAATTACTGTCAACTATTATTACAAAAAGTGTAAATGGATTGGACAATGCAGTTTTGGTATTATTTATGTAAGTATTAAGTATGCAAGTGTTATGTTGTTTTCGGTTATATATTGATATATTGCCACATGCATCTAAGACCTTCAAGGCTATAATTAATAAAATAAATAAATAATAATCTGGTCTAATCTAACACATTTTAGCTTATTTAAATTCTATTTTTGGTGCAAGTTTACAAAGGAAAAATGTTCGTGGGTGTAAAAAGTCGGACCTTAAAAAAAGAAGCAAAAGTGCATTATTTCACGACAGAATAAACATGTTTTAAATAGATTATTTAATAATCAACACATGAAACTTTTTAATCTATTTTTCTTTTGAGCGAAGCAAAATCAGTACATAAAGCTATATCTCATGTAACGCCATAAGTGAATTGGTTCAATACAATAACATTTCCTTTAGTGCGTTTATAAATTTTGCCTTTATGAAAGATACTTGACTACAATTGTCCTTTTGTGCATTTCCCATTTATTTTACAACCTGAACGCAGATATCTATCAAACTGTCTATTACCTTTTCGCAAAATATAACAAATGTTAGGTCCGTGACCTCCAAAATTGATTTGATGTTCGGATGACTGCTATGTGTGCATGCAGTTAATATTTAGACACTGTTGGAAAAAGGAGTACAAGATATTCTTTTTAACAAGGTAGGGGACATTTTTTCAGTTTGTTATCATGTAAATAATCAATTTAGCGGTATTATTTTAAGTGCAGTTTAAAATGACATATTTTCAAAACATTTACATTTTTTTCTTCTTTTTCATTTAAAGTATTTACTAGAATGTATATACGCGTGGACATAATAATTTATCTATTTGTTACCGGACTGAAACAGTTATTGTTAACTGTTTTAGTGATTTTAGAGAGAAATTTAAGACATTTGTATCGTATTATAAAGAGTGAAAAACTGGAAACTATTCACTTCCGTAAGGAATTGAACATTGAATAACGAGCCTATTCACTTCCACTTAGTAATATTGAATAGTCTCTTCTCTCTGGCTTTGACGTTACTTTATTTAGCGAAACTATGATTATAACTATGATATATCTTCAAAAAGTACTCACTATCTTTTGTATCTCAATATCTGCCTTAATCTTTTTTATTTGATACCTTCCAATTACTTCACATAAGAACATAGTTAACGATGCAGGAAATAAGGTGTATATACTTTGCCGTAAAGACATGACTGACAATTTTGAAACGTTTTCATTGAGTAGGGTCCGTGGTATACGTCCGTTTCCTTGACGACATATTTTGTCACCTTAGCTCTATAGAACTCGGTTGGTACTATATACATGTACAACATTTACCTACGTACAGCAGTCTTGACAGCGTCGAATATGTTCTCAGGTTTTCTTAGCTATCCCTTACCAAAATCAGTACACCACTACTCAATGCATCCGCAAAGAAAGTAGTTCGGCAGAAATCTGTAGTAAAAGTTACTCGTATGTGACAATGTGACAATTGGGTTATGATGTACCCACAAACACCTCAAAAATGAATTATATTGATATGTCTGTAAATTGATTGACATTTATTATTCAAACAAAAGAAATTCCATAAAAAAAAGACTACACTGTCGTAAGCACACAACAGTATACCGTGTACTTATATTATATGACTGTGCGCTCCGGCAGTACGCTCAAGTGCTTTGATTTGTTAGCGACGCCCAAAAATAAAATAAATTATTTTAGCTAAATACTCCACAAAACAATACTGCACTGTGCACTAATACCATAATCGGTTTGTGTGGAAATATTTTCAAGGATTAAGCCTATAATTATACAGATAATCCAGTCTACTTGCATGTTAAGCTCTCATTAGGACACACTTGTTGTCTGTCATTCAATGCTCTTGACTTTTGCTTTAAGTGCCGCCTAAATTGATGTTTAAAAAATCGTTTATAAAAAAATCGAATGTATAATCATGAATTGTAACGACGCTTAACTAGTGTCACGGTAACTAATATGTGCATGCGTTATTAGATGACATGTATGTATACCGGTGTTATTCTCCTTCTCTTGAGAACGAAGATCTGTAGTGGGGATAACCGTTGAACCGTGGATGGGAATAAAATACAATGGTAGATGCCGAGGGCAACCATATGCAAGTTGTCGCCAACTTGACTATACATATTCATATTATCCCTGCGCGGGGGTAAACTGGTATTTGACCACACGACGTGAACAATATTGATACATGCAAAAAAAAAGTAAGGTGTTGCAGTTCATGTAGATACTATAGGAGTTTAAAACTACTATTATTGGCATTGCATGCTTAGTATATAGAAAGTGTAAGAACATGCATTTCCAACAAATTCTCTAATACATGTTCTAATATAATTTGTTGAATCTTTTTCACTTTGACAATTTTGTCAACCTCTCTTTAGTGAATTATATCTTTTCACACTTCCTTAAAACTTGTTGTTGATGGTCTTGTTATGTTGACTTAGGTTGAAATGTCCTAAATGTTATAAAACTCAACTTCTTGTATAGATCTAATTGCTGTATTTGATTGCATTATTTACCATGCACTTTATTGCATTTATGCAGGAAGTTTCAGGTATTGGGAATCTTTATTTGCATTTACTGGCAGTTAATAGATCACGGTATATAAATAGAAATAATTATTATTCACAAAAGGTTGTGCAACTTCAGTAGACTATGTTCCATTAAAGTTCCCCGAAACTTCTAAATTGTTATCTGCAACTTCGGGCATATCAACGAAAACTGCTGCTGAAATCTAAAACATGTTTTCGGTTCCAATTGCCTGACAACCTAAGTGTTTAAGGTGGCATTACCAGATGAACTTTTTTTGCATGTAACTCTATCATAGTTGGTATCTACATTCGAAGACGAATGAAACAATCTGGTTTGTACCGACCGTTTCTGTATAGTTTTTTCGGTCTTGTCTTTTGTGAAATGATCACGGTTTGGTTAATTCGGTTGTATTGTGCGATTTCTAGCGATTACGTAACTCTAATCTGGTGCAGTCGGCGTAAATGTTTGACAAGTTTTAAAGGTAAACATGATTGTGTTTTCAGGTAAACTAGCCACGTCTGGAAGCAGTTAATGCAATCTGCACTGGGGACAAGAATGACGAACAGAAAGTGAAGACACCGTGATTGGACACGTGACGAGTAATTTAGAAGACACGTTGTGCACGAAATGAAGAGGCACGAGATACACAAACTTTAATTTTTCTGTAAATTCAGGAAAGGGACCTCTTTGGATAAAATGAAAGGACACGTTGGAAAAAATGAAAAGATGCATGCACTCCGTGAATTGTCACGTGTCTCAACAAATATATCATGTGACCGTTCTTACCTGTCACAGAGGGAACATACATTTCTCAATCTGCGAGAACCATCGATTCTGGTAAGTCATTTACACTTGTCACACTTGTCTTACTGAGTAAGATTGTTTATACCAAGATTCAAGATTCAAGCTTTCAAGATTCAAGATTTATTCACTCCCGGCATTAACATTTTGTATGGCCGTCGCTACTAAACATATAATGGTTTGGTTAAAATATCCGCTATACATGTCTTCCATTATTTGCTGTGTTATTGTTTCCGGTACATTTACCTTAAAATAAAACATTGAATGTGCAGTAAGTGTGGGCGATTTTTAGAAGCTGAAATTTTTTCACAAAGTCACTCGGGTGCTTATAGGCTTAAAATAGTAACATGATTAGGCGAGGGAAGGTTACATACCATTTGAAATGATTACTCATGCAGTATGAGTTTAACAAAGTATTTTTGTGCTATTTACTTTTATGTATATGGCTAAGTTTATTTGTTTACAAAGGAGTTTTTATGTTCGGCAAGGTCAGCCGGGTGAGGCAAAAATGTAAGATCTAGTACACTGCTAAGATCCCTTTTTGTCATTACTTACGTAAGATCCCTTCTTAGACGCTCATCTTGAGAGGCATCCTATTTGTTCCAATAATGCGTCGGTCTCATGGCCTTTATAGAAATGGCACCGAGGCATGGTGTGGGAGAATAATTTTGAACATAAATTCAGGTACAATTGTGAAAAGTACAATGTGTATGCCTAATTAACACAAAATTTATATAGCTACAAAGTACAAACACGTTTAACAGGTCAAAATATAGGAATGCAAATCTGTAACATTACGCATACCGTAATGAACATTGAATAGTTTTGAATACTACGTAGCTAAGAAAGTCCCATACGGTCGCGAGAGCAATTAAACCTCGCTGTGTTTGCTGTCTACAATAGTCTGGGGGTTAATTCCAGCACAATTTCCTGATTAGGCTTATTTTTCCACGAGATTTATGAGAAGCTAATCTCTAATTAGAGGCAGACACGATATTTTTATTGATAAAATATTTCATAAAGCAGACGAGATATGAATAGACGCGCAAGGCCGAGAAATAACAGAAAATATGAAAAATTATGATGTTTTTAAAAAAATGTGCTGTTTTTTATTTTTATTTTGCTTTGGAATGCTTGAATAATGGCTTAGCATCATTCTAAACAAAATGAAATGTGGAAATTTGTTACTAATTTCCAATAAATTTATATTACGCAGTGACATATTCACAAAAGATAATTAAACGCCTTCTGAGCAGTAACCTATGTTTTGGTTTTTGGTCTGTTCTGCTTTCTGTTCTGCTCTATTCTGTTCAGCTCTGTTAAGCTCTGCTCTGTTCAGCTCTGTTCTGTTCAGCTCAGCTCTGTTCTGATCTGTTTAACTCTGCTCTGCTATGTCATAGTCTGTTCGAGCTGCTCTGAAATGTAGCACGGTTTTATTCACAGCCGCATTGATAAATACCATTGTTTTCATGATAATGACCAAATAACTTTGAAACGTAAATTGATTTCATCTTTCATTACGTAATGCATTCACTAATATGCTCACAGCCCGTATACAGTCATCATCGTCTATAGTTAGGGAATCTTATACAAAACAATAAATTTCTTTAAGTATATATATATATATATATATACGGTCTATCTTTCCCGTCCAGTTGTAAACTGTTACTTATAGACCTAAGGTACATATTGAAGTCATGATTTTACACGCTAAAATGATTATTTCCTGTGCAGTATTGAAATTAATTTGATTCAGCAGGAACGTGCTTGGCACAAAAGTAAAAAAAGAGTAGGCCTATACGTGGCTACATTAATATAATTCATATGTTTCTGGTGCATTTATGAAAGACATTTCGAGGTTTAATACTTATTCCCATTTATTTTCCTTCATATCGTATAAACCATACGGGCTCTTTCAATAAAAAGTCATTTATTTTATTTGACAGACGTATTGTTAGCAACATATCTTCGGAGTCAAAATAAAATCACTTTTATTAGTTTACCTCAAATGCATTTAAAATTCCAAACACCTCTCAACTTTATCGCCCCTTTGTACCCTCTAATGCATTTAAATTTTGTGTATAATACATTAACGGCGTGTTTGTTAATATGAATTCGCATCCATTTAATTTAACATTGGATATTATGTTATTTATTACGTCAAACATTGGAGTATTTATCCATTAAAAAAAAATATCAAAAAAATTGACGCGGTCTATGGAACATTTCACAGATTCGTTTTGTATATGGTCGGCAAAATTAGCAGATAAAGCAGTTCATAACAAAACCGATGTTTAAACTGATGTTAAGTGGAGATTTTTATTTATAATGAAATATGACCCCGTTTCAACTTTAATAAAAACTTTAATGAATAAATTTAAAAGTGTGATCGAATTCTGGTTTATTGTTAATCATTTAGTAATTATAAACTAGATTATTCACATTTGAATAGAATTTGCGATTCTGTTTACCTTTAACCACATGGGGTCAACTGAATTCATTTAAGCATTAGAGTTGAGAATTTTCATTGGAAACAATTCAGTATAGATTTTTGTGCATTTTTTTACTAAACAATACATTTCATGTTTCTCAGATACTGTATGTAATAATTGGAATGCAACTGAAAAGAAATCTTATATCCGGTACTTTCGGAACACTTCCGGTGCAATCGAACTTCTCTGTAGAATAATCAATTATTGCTTTATAGTATTTGATTTTAAAAGTTTATTTAAAATATAAGGGTAAAACATCAAGTGTTGAAATAAGAAAGATAAACAAACGCTCACAAGCTACATCATTGTTTGCCAGGGTACGAATGTAACACACTCGAGATGTTGTTTATTGAAGATTGCTCACGATTTAAAAATCAAATAGTTTTGTTAGATTACTAATCTACAGAGGGACACTGGATCTCATAATTTGCCATGAAACACGGTGTTATATGGATTATCGGTGATATTAATTTCATAAGAACAGGAAAAAAAATCTACTTTTCTGATAAGTTGACAAAACGGTAAAGTTAGGGATTTTTATGTCAGTAAGTTTGACACAATGGATGAATTTCCGTGGTATATCAAGGCGAGGGGTAAAATTTACCTCTCGACTTACGTGCCGAAACAGATTTCAAAGTCGAACACGGATGCGGACGACGATAAAAATGTAAGTTAGTTATATGTTAAGTTATGTATACATGATTTGTTTAATGTAGATTTCATTTCAATTTTTCAAATATAGCTCTCCTTCAATTTCATTTCCAAGTAAGATGTCTCTTCTTGTAGATATGATTTTAAAATAATTATATTCATAAACTTGTATGTATTTTTATATCGCGGAAGTCAAAATGTAAGAAAACGGTGAATTATAAATTCATTACACGTGAACATGTGGTTGCCTCAGCCAATAGATCTAATGTTTAATACATGTATGAGGACATGTATAATATATATATACATGTATATATATCATATATAATCAATTGTTCTCCATCTTGAAGAAAGCGTCGTAAATCTTTCCTAAGTTTGATAAAGAACATCTTGACTGGTATACCCGGACAATAATCTACCACTTGTAGCAAATCCTCATTGTGTTGAAGATATACCCCAAGTACAATTGACAGATAATGAAATGTTTACGCCTACGAAATGACGTGCTTCATTTTCGTAGCTGTTAAAAAATTAGAAATATTGTCGACATCGATCGTTCGAAAAAAAAAATGCAAAACCCCCCAAAGAAATTGTTAGAAGAATAAATGTCATAGAAAGAGGGCGTTAATCATTACGATTCATGTTCACTCATCGGGGGTCACGTGATTCTTAAAGACCATGGCGATTCCGGAGATGACCGAGTTAGCACGATTTGGCTGTCGTTTACCATGACTGTAGCCGAGTAACTGGAATTTTTTTAATTGAAATCCGTATAACATAACTTGACGCAGACTGTGCTTGTATACTTTGGTTTCTGTTGCAAAGTAGTTTGTGTCTTTGGCGCTGAATGTGAATTTTGCAAGTTCTGCGTCAAAAATTACATACTGCGTCGCCTACGTCACCTGTTCGCACCATGGACAAGACCACATACTGTGTCAAAGACATGTACATACGAGGCAGTAGGGCCCACATGGCAACGGGGGTGAAGATTTGTTCGCGGAAGATTGGAGTCAAGTTGTAATGTCCATATTGATGAATCTAAATATTTACCCTCGCAAAGACTGTTTATTTGAGAGCTGATGTACTGTTTGCCAAATGAAAATATCATTAGCATAGTCAAAATGTTTTCTCACAACTATATTAACTCGTGGAAAATATTTAAACTTTATGATAGTGCAAATAAAGTGATTGTATATATAAAGATGGTATGCATACGTACTTCGATTTTACGCAAACTTGTACCAATTTGTCACTTCCTTATCGAGATTTATACTAAATAGCGATAAAATCCGAAGCTGTGAGTCTATATATAGAGAACAGTGGAGAACTGAGCAGCGTATCTCTTCTTGTATACAAATAGAATAAATTGATAAATTTTGATACCTATGTGATAAGTAAACGTGTCACTTGCTATAAGTACTGGATAGTGGAAATCTATTTATATTATCATAACCCTCTTAATTTCTAGAATGGATTTGCCCATTATAATGTGTTTCCACTGAAAATGAACTGATTAGATAGTGAACAACAAAGCAGGCCATGATCGGACTGCAAAGATGTGCATGAAAATCACGATCTGCACTGATCACATGGGCGGAACAATTTTCCGCCAGCTGGGTGATAGGTTTATAGCTATGTTTGCATTTGTCATATTCGATAGATCTATCAGGTTTCGTTCTGTCTTGTAACTTAAAATCTTGAAAGTAATAATGTACATGTTTAAACGAGTTATCGTCTAAAAGTAAAGATATTCTAATAAATCGTTCCAGTACAGCGGATATTTCAAAAAAAGACAAAATGTCTTTAGACCTTGGTCCTACGCTCGTCTGGGGCTTTGATTATTTATCATTCCCAGTACCAACGATTAAACTCCAGTATACGGTACGGAACGGGTGTGTCAGCGGGTAGACATTGTGACCGATGCACACCTTAATGGACAGAGACACAATAGACCTACACCACAAGTAAATGCCAAGTCAAAATGACTATTCACATACCTTGACCACAACTGCAAACAAAATCTCCACTTTGGTCCGTAAGATGTTGGTTTTGCCATATGTAATTCCACTTAATATTCAATAAATACGTTAAATTGAATATCATATTTGTGAAAGTCAAGATTTTGCTTTATTAAGTCATTGGTTAAGAGGTTTTCAAACAGTAGACCTACCTTATCAAATATTGGCTTAGCATCTGTTTTCCACCACTGTCCTGCATTCCTCGATGACATGGCGCCAAAAAGGACACAGGAGCGTGGTGTTGTGGAGCTCAAAAAGGAATTAAATGCGCATATAAATATGGTAGAGATGGGAAATATTCGAACATAACAATTATTTTCGATACGGACGTCAAAGAATGAATAGTGAGGAATACAGGTTGTCATTTGTGCACGTGTATTCTGTGAATTGATGCCACACTGTTCCGGGCTTATCATCGACTGCACCATTAATGCTTTGTTACTATACTAAAACTGTACAGAAAAAAATGCATAATTATAGACTTGTAGCTGTGAACAAGCAATAAATAAATAAAAACGTCCAAAAGACATCAGGGTAAGGACCACCATATCTGGATTTTAAATTGACATTTAGTATGAGATATGAAATGACGTTTAAGGCACTTTAAAAATTGAATTAAGGGTCATTGTTGTACTTATCAGATGGCAGGATTTATCTGTTTCATATTGATGACAATGTAAATAAATGCTTGTCCATTAGTAATTTTAGGACTTGACAATTTAATTGAAGGAGGACATTTATTGTAGACGGACTTGTGGAGATATTATAGTGGCTATTGATCAGTAAGGGTTTTTGTTACGAGTCATTTCGAAGCCTGAAATAATCAGATTTAGATAATGTTGCCTGAACTTGTTGCTGTGAATGATTTTGTGTTCTGATTATTGTTTTTATGGTGAGAGGGTTTATTGTGGATTCTTTCAAAGTGCCAGAGAGCATTGCTTACGTTTCGGAGCTGTAGCGCTTTATAGCAAATACAATCGGAAGAAGAGTCAAGGTCAAATTGACCAAACTTTTGTGACTTCGAACAAAGAGTCAAGGTCAAATTTGACCAAACTTGGTATATGGCTAAAGTATAAATTGTGATGTTCTCTTTAAAATTTAGTCAACTGTTTCAAATTATCGACTTTAAGCTGAAGAAGTAGTTTCTGAAAGCTATTTTACCACACACTTAACCGAGAAATACTTAGATATACCAAGAGATAAGTTGTGAACTTCGCGTACTCAAATTTCCAAGAAAACAATACGACTATAAATAGAACAAAATGTTTATTACACACCGAGCTCTGTTGTGTTTTTATTTCGAACATTTTTGTGAAACGCAGAAGTAATGATTCCAAGAAACTGAACAAGATATAGGTTTAAGAAATGGGTTCCCGTGAAAGAGAGGGTAGTGTATTTTACGATGTCCGGATGGACAAGCCAGGGACACTGTCTGGTTTGTCGGAGCAAGAATGGGAAAACTGGGTTCGACTCACTATGCAGCCTTGTCCAAGGGTGAACACGTGTAGTCCGTTAGTACAACTGAAAAAGGTAGGCAGCTCATATTTGTTTCTGGAATTCAAACTTAAGTTTTCCTCTGAGATGTTATATTTCACTAGATCTGTCTTGTGCATTCTGTGCAACTTGATTTCATAGTATGATTTCTTAAAAATGTGTACCCATTACACTGTCTTCAACACAATAAATTATTCCGGAACTTTAGCTTAATTATACCGGAACCTAACGTTATACCGGAACTTGTTTGAACTTGTACCGAACTTGAACTTATACCGGAACTTGAGCTTATACCGGAACTTGATTTAACTTATACCGGAACTTGATTGAACTTCTACCGGAACTTGATTGAACTTATACTTGAATTTGATTGAACTTATACCTGAAATTGATTGAACTTATACCGGAACTTGATGTCATTCCGAAACTTGACGTTTTACCGGGACTTCAACTTATTCTTTTTAAGACGAAAGTTCATATGATAAACTGATTGTGTTTCATAGGGCCTTAATTGTGTTTCTACGGATCATAAGTCTGAAGGAGCATTTGCATTGTTCTCCCTAAGTCTGTAGGTACCTACATATAATTTTATATAATAGTATTTAACCCTTTCACTGTCAGCGACAAATGATCAGTGTAGATCATGATCAGCCTGCTCATCTGTGCAGTCTAGCGTAGAATTTTTGTTTGTGAAAGGTTAACAAATTATATTAAAACGACTCTTGTAGAATGACTCCGCGTAAAAGCCCATTTAAGCGGAAGTAGTTTCGGCCATACTCTCTTGTCAATTTGGTTTCAATTTCGACCTCGACAGGACAACCACGAGCTCCTGTTTTCCAACTCTGGTCTGCATGTCTTTTCAGAAGTTTTACTACTGAAGTGTTACTCAAGTTTGTTTTTAGTTCTGACGGTATCTTGCTATTGCCAATGGGAAGGCGTAAAGGAAGCTTGACTGGGAACGTGATAAGTACACGTTGCTTTTAGTCAAAGCGCTTTTCACTGTTAGGATGAAGTTGATCATGTGATCACAAAAAGTCCGCATCCGCTCTCGGAAATTCTCGTAGTACCTGTCGTTGTTTTTCAAACTTGCAATTAAAAAACAAACGCATTGTCGGACGATTTCTCCACATTATTTCTAGTGATCTCCCTTTAAAAATATCTCCCTTTAAAAAAACTGTTTTGTAAATGAAAGAATCCTCAGTACTTGTACGGAAAATAACGGCTTTTTGGTTGTTGGTTTGTTTCATCCAATCAGCAGAACGCATTTTCAATATGACAACTTGTAATTATAACGGAAACACACCGTATAACAGTTTCCGGTATGCATTGTTCAGTCAAGTGTGTCTGCACGAATCTATTTGAACGTTTCCGGAGGCCTCATTTAGCAAAGTCAGCTCGGTTTGCTCAATCGGTAGAGCACGAGACTTGTAATCTCGGGTTTCCGTGTTCGGACTGACCAACTAGAATTACTAACAGTCTTTCGGATGAGACTTAAAAACCGAGGTCCCATGTATGGGTGCAAATACCTGGCATGTATAAGAACAGGGGTGTCTCTGAAATTGTGACGCTTTCTGTATCTTTCACTATTCTCCGAAACTTAAAATAACTAACCGTCACTGGGGCCGTGGGTCATGTTGGTATCCGGTACCAACGATAAAGCTCTTTTATACATACATTCATTCAGTAAACACAAACCGAGATAGCGAAATAAAAAGGAAAATTGGGAGGCAGACGTAACCTAGTATTGCTGCATGATAAGCTTAAAAACATATCCGGTGGTGTTTTTTTCTTCAGTCTTTAAAATGTTGTTCTTAAAATAGATATAAACCTATTATCTAAAACATGGAAAACCGCCACTTATGTTATATGTACGTTAGTTATGTGCCAATAAACTTAAAATATCGAACTTATCTGTAGCCGGACTTATATAATCTGGAACTTTGCGGATAAATATACTTTAAATCTTACATTTAACTGACCTTTGAAATGTATCATAACATGATTTTTTTATAATCATATTCCCCAAATTGATAAAATTTGAAAAGAAAATATACATTTTGTTGCGCGCATTGGGGAAAATGCATTTAGCGTGATTTATGTGAGTTTTTCAGAAATGTGTGCTTGACATATTCGTTTTTTTTTACTCTCCTTTCACACAGTTTTATTTCTTTCATTGAAACCTATATTGGGCTCACGAGACGCACATATCATAAAAGTAATCTGTTAAATTGAGTTGATATACGAGTTACCTGAATAGCAAGAGATATTTTTCATTCAGTCCATTCGTAATGTTAAGTGGTGCGATGCATACCTATTAATGAGAAAAATGCGTGAAGAGTCGTTGACTTTTGCACTTTATTTCATCAACCCATCAATCTTCCGAGTAACATGATAAAGATCGAACACATATTTGTGAAAGTTTGAAGAAATGCATAAAGAATACAATGATTCTATTTCTGATTAAATGATTAGTAGTTTTGGTAATACAAGATTTGTAGAAACTAGAAAAAAAGAAACAGGTACAAGGAAATGGGTCGAATAGCTAGAATTCTGTCATAAAAGAAAGTAAAAATTTCTCAGTGTGTTGTAGTCACATGTTATGATACCATCTACTACAGTTGATCAAGGATAATGTGAAAGTGACGTAACATATGTATGTGTACACTACTGTTTACAAGCAATGCGTTAAAAAGGTAGAGCAAGCATCGAGAACAGAAAATAATTCATAAAATAGCTCAACATAGTGACTGTTCTGTGTAACGGGATAACGGATTTTACCTGATTATAATGGACTCACATAGTGACGTCACTGTCAATTTGTCATAAACTCACCGTACTTCTATAACATCTTAAGGTGACAGGAATAATTCTTTTGAGAACAATTCCTGTAGATTATCGGATATTGTTCGCAATATTGACTGTATTGGAAAAAGTTATATGTGCTTTAATGTGGACGTCTTGAAGCATTTAGGACTTAATCTTTTTTCAAAAATGGACTGACACTATATCCTATGGATGTATAGCTCTCATATGATATGTTGTTTTGTTGTTGTTGTTTTGTAGCATTAAAAGGATTATTGTTTGATTCCGACCCCAGATTCGGGTTGCTAGCTTGGAAATCGTGGTATATAGTTGAAAATCGTTCTAATGTCCGGAAAGGTCATGCTATAAACTGTCTAACGTGACTCTTAACAGAACATTAAATGGGGATGTACTTTAGCTTTGGCAGGCCTGTAAACAAATCAGTTTAATGATTTTGTTTTGGATTTGAGCTAGCTAATTATTTTCTTGGAGAAGGCATGACGTTTCTACACAACTACAATGTGAATGAACTGTTTGCACTGTATAGGACTTATGTCGCTCGATATATAACTCAGGAAATCGATGGATTATGACAGCAATGTGACTATTTGATATACATGTCTAAGTATTTAAATAAACAATAGGAAAAATAGTCATTTGGAAAGTTGAGGCAGATAACATCATATGGGGACTTGAGA
>JAUMHA010212712.1:0-15892 GCA_032359765.1 Saxidomus gigantea | reverse complement strand
CCTGGTTCTTGCGCATGACACTCCGTCTCATGATGGTGAACATTTGTGCCAAGTAACATCAAAATCCCTCCATGCATAAAAAAGATATGGTCCGGACAAAATCGGACACACGGACGCACGCACATACACCGAACCGCCAAAAGTGACAACTATATCGAGCTCACCGCAAGCGGGCTCGACAATAACAATAAAAACCGGATATTACGTCATATTTAAGACAATTCGTCACCTTTTCATATCCTGTCATTTGGTGTTTACCATTGTATTTGAAGCATAAGATTTCTGTTATATAGAAAATTTAAAATCGTTTTTCATTGAAGTTGTTTACTTGCAATAAATTAAAGACTCCTGATCGCGTGACCAACAATGTTGTTATTGTAACTAAATTTTCGGAAGTAATTCATACCAGAATGAACGAAAAACGAATATTTTTTTTATCTTTACAGAATGTTGGTTTCAGGGTTCTGCGGAAGAAAAATTCTCGTTAAAACGATCAAACTCGTATTTTCTGCTTTTCTGTTTGTATTTGCCGTTCAGTTGACATATCTCCACACATATACAGGTAAAAGAATTTTCTTAAAGCAATTCTTATATAATGTTATCGTTGATTCTATATAAGCAAATGTTATCAGCTTTTACTTGACCATATTCATATATATTGTTTTGAGATTTGTTTCAATCATTCTTGCCATACATAAACAGGTATGTATATGCATATACATAGCATATACATGTATATGTCGACATAGTGTATACCATTTTGTTGTAACCGGATTGTGAATCAAGGTGTCTCTCTCTTTCTTCCTGAATTTAAATCAACTGCTCTCGAGACGCAGCCTCTGGTCGAAACAATCGCTTACGAAAGAAAGAAACAGCAAAGGTCATTACTGGTGCGATTGAACCCGGAAGGATCTTTGGCCGGAAGATCTTAGACTGGAGAAATTTTGGCAGGAAGATTTTAGACTGGAGGAATTTTGGCCGGATGATATTAGGCCGGAAGAGATTAGGCCGGAGATCTGACGCAAGTGTGACGACCCTGACGAAAGTTTTGTTTTATTCATTACTGAAATTTCTTTTGCAGCAGAGGAAAGGCGGGAAAATCACATTGGTGCTTTACAAGACCAGAACAGCCAAACAGACAGTGTTATATTCTCGGTAAACAAAGCATTGTTAAGTCAGATTTTTATCCACTTCCAGCATCTTCATACAAAATCCGTTTACTCTCTTTGTAACGTTTAACGAGTGATTGCTTTATTTAGGACAGTCCGAATATAATTGCTCTACCGAGGGCAGCATGAAAACGATTTGCTCAGTGACCAATCAGGTCGGGAATACAATCAATTACAATATCTTTATCCCTTTTTGTTGTTGTTGCTTAGAAAATACATTTATTTAAGGTTCCTGCTGTATGTATCTCCACGTGTTATAAAAGAGGCAAACTTACTGAAGTATGTTAATATGCTTTTTATATAAATAAATGTTTAAGTGTCTTCACTTTTTTGTATGAAACGATGACACAGTTAGACACAGAACGCAAAAGTAACTTTAGGTGACGCTCGGTGTATTTGTGTATTTGTGTTGGTATTCCTTGTCAGAAACATGTATTTTATATTGTAAAACATGGGAACAAACATAGCTGCGGTAACTGAACACAAATTTTGTCGTCTGCTACATGGACATTCTTGTCACGTGACCATTTTTAACTGAAATGGTGTCTGCTTTGAACACTGATGTTTTTAAGTAAAGCTAAATAAATAGGACAAATAGGACCTAATAAAGTATTGAAAGTTTTTTTAAAGGTAATTTAAACGAATCAGTTTGTATGAAATCTTTAAATCTGTAAGCACACTTCCGAAGAGCATAATTAGAGCTTTTATAAAAACTAACGCAATATTGACATTAAACGTTCTGTTTGCTTCATTATTATAAGATAGCACGTATCCACATCGTGTTGTTCGTTTGTTTATGGAGTCCATAAGTGGACTGAAGAATATTCAGGCGTTTGTGAAATAGCATCTTTTCGGACATCTCCGGAAATTTTCGGAGACAGTTGATTTTCGAATATTACCGAAGTGATCTGATCAGCTTGCGAGAACGGAAAAAAATTGTACATTGTAAAATTTACGGTATAAGTGAACTGGTGAAGATCATCCAAAGTGAAATACCGAAAAAAAAAAAATAAAAGACTTACACTTTCAGGGAAAATGAAAGATGTTCGTATACTGACTGATAAGATATATTACATGTATATATTTAGCAAATGTCCAATGTTTCAATACTCTTGTAACTGATTATACTTGTCAAGTGCCAGTGTTTCGGAATTAAAATTAATGAGTTATTGAGCTACGATATTTTAATTAATGTTATATATTTTTTTCATTTTCAAGGACCCAGATATACAAATGCCGCCAGTAAGTCGTGACAATTCACCACCATTGAAGTACTTTCCAGACTTGTTCTTCAAGCCTCCATATCAACCTCTTGTTTACGGGAAACCGAGACAAAACAAAGGTAATTATTAAATTGAAAATTACCAATTAATTTAGACGAACAGAAACGTTCAGTTAACAAGAGAAAATCGTTGAAGACTTTGCCCCTAGTATCAGACAAACTGGCGCTATAAGAATACCTTTTTGCATTTTGTTGATTATTTTGCAGAAAAGGCGTCTATTTTCTGCACGCATTTGCCATATATTTTATTATTTCTTTATATGTCTATCTTTTAACATGGTATTTTATGGCTTGAATATTATGATGAAGCAGATCTCGTCTCTCGCAGCTCATAGTCGAGTGATTTTATTCAATTTGCAATGTTTACTAGGTTATTCTGAATATTTACAATTGTATGAAAGTGAGACGTTTATGAAAAGTGTCAGTCTGCCTGCCCCCACCCGTCTGTCTGCCCCCACCCGTCTGCCTGCCCCCACCCGTCTGTCTGCCCCAACCCGTCTGTCGGACCACACATACCAAAGATACATTCGGGTGTTAGGGTTTGTGAGCAGAATTGCATTCTGAGGTTCAATTGAGTTTTTGTTCGTCGTTGCTGGGTTAAAATTCTACTTTTGGAGTGAAATGTACTTAAATGGGCTTAAAATGATCAAAACAAAGGGATAACCCTCAAAGTACGTCTCGTGATTATGTCCGTCCGTCCGTCTTCCTTTCTTTTTTTCTTTCTTTCTTTCTTTCTTTCTTTCTATTTTATTTCTGGCATGTCTATTTCAAACCTTTCATAGAAAGGTAGTATGGAATGCGCCAAAATCACCTTACCTTTTTTTAATTGGAAATGATATTTAATAACCTTCGAAAATTCTGGTTAGTAATTGCACCGTGAGTATACCATATTATTGTCTGTGTTTTGCGCACGTGAAGTCTGATCATGATCTGCACTGTATGCTTATTACGGAGTACATTTTCAATGATCACACCATTTGAACAGTTTATAGTACTGTTCTCATTAAAACATGAGCAAGTTCATTTTAGAAAGGTTAAGCCTGATATGTTTTAAACCGGCATATACAGTGACTTTACATGTAGAATAAATTGTATTTGTGAGAAGTGGTATAGGTATTGATATGTACTCTCTTGTGAGTTATCTATGCATGCATTTCATTATTATCAGTATATTTCAGACAGGTTTTGATAAGGCTATCATAAAAAATGTTTGTTTTATATGTACAGTAACCTTTAATGTTTTTTTTATTTCATTTTCTCTCACGTGATCTTGTACCTAAGCTATAAAAGAAGTGTAGGTGTTGAGTCTAATTTATTACTGCCCTCTAGACATAACAATACTCTTCTATAGGAATTTTATCTCCGACTTTTGAATCAGTACGTGAGCCGGTCATCCATGTGTCATAACGAAAGCTACTCCCTGGTCCCCGCATCTGACTTCCTTAGAGAATGACTTGTAATGCTGTACAGTGCATACACGTGTGGTTGGATAGAATAAAGTCTGAAAACAGGTCGGTACATACCTGATCACAATATTGTGGGTATATTGGAACATTTAGTCCTATTTCTTTAATGCCACAAGTGCTGTTTAAACCTATTTCGTTTTGTTTGTCTCCAGGATATCTTACCATCGGCATACCCTCAGTTCAAAGACCGAACACAGACAGAATATATCTGTATGACACACTTGACTCTATCATCGAGAAAACGCCGACGTTTCAATACAACCAAATTACTATCGTTGTGATGATTTCTGATACCAATAAGACGTACAATAATTGGTTATCTGCCGAAGTATATCACAGATATAGAACGTTTTGTGATGCTGGAATGATTCATATTGTAAACGCCATTGAATGTATATACCCTGACTTGGATAATGTGAAACGAACATTCAACGATTCACGGCCAAGGCTAAAATGGCGTGCGAAACAAAATATAGATTTTGCTTTCATGATGTTATATAGCAGGAAGTTATCTGATTTTTACATACAGATCGAGGACGACGTTGTCGTAGCAACGGATTTTATTCAAGATATTCGAACATTGATCCAGAAAACGTCACAAAAGTGGTTTCTGATGGAATTTTCTCGTCTTGGATTTATAGGCAAATTATTCCGATCGTCGGATCTGGAATTTGTATCAATGTTTCTTTTAAAGCACTACGACCGTGCCCCTTGTGACCTTCTTCTTGGCGTTATGAGAACTGAGAAAGCCCAAAAGAAATCTTTACATTCTAATAATAGTTTATTTCAGCATATTGGTAGGTTTTCATCTTTAAAGAACAAATTAATGCCTTCTCTCGACAACACGTTTAAAGATGCTGCAAAAGTGAACTTATCTTTAGATTTACCAAGGGGCGATAATCCACCCGCCAAGATAAGCACGTCACTAATGACGTACGGTAATCATACACCGGAACATGCATACGACAATGATACTTCTACATATTTTTGGGCGACCATGCCAAAGAAAGGTGATGATTTCACGCTTATTTTCGAGCAGCCGTACAATTTTTCTAGAATCATTGTTCCTACAGGCGCATTGGGTACAAAACAGGATTCATTTCGTAGTACAACTTTATTGTACTCTGAAGCAAGCCAGTTACAAAATTCGAATAATAAAAAAGAATGTGTTAATAAATTTCTTAAGCTTGCAGACATGGTAGATGGTGACATGGATACTATGGCAACAGGAACAACCATTCCGGTTAATATAAAGTGTCTACGAGTACAATTGACTAGAAAAATTAAGAACTGGGTCATAATAAGAGATATTCAATTATTTTTAAAGCAGAAGTGATGGGATAGCAGATGCGTTTTATGCAACTTCAGTTTTGTGTTCTCGAATCGAGCAGACGTCACATATAAATATTACGCTTTAATAAACATTCTATTCAGCGAGCACTTAATGCCGAATGCCGACATTAAAACTAATTTAAATACAAACAAACATAATGTATAAACTATAAAATGTAAATATTGTATTCATAGATTCATTATTTTGTATTTAGGATATAACACACGCTTGTTTAGCATGACGATCGCTCCGTCTACCGGGATAGGCCACTTGATCACCAGATTAGCTTTTGTTTTTGGTTTTAACAGGTCGTACCATACATACATTGAACAAGGATGGCGGACCATAAGCACATATAACATACAAACAACAATTGTTTTTGGTTTAATATATATCTTATGTTTTATATTAAAAAATCAAACATATACATATATCACGTACTCTATGCAGACCTTATAAAATAATGTTTTACAAAAGGGAAAATGCGAGCACTTAATGCCGAATGCCGACATTAAAACTAATTTAAATACAAACAGACATAATGTATAAACTATAAAATGTAAATATTGTATTCATAGATTCATTTTCATAGTTCAATTTTGACAAACACCAAAAGATGTGATTGATGGTCCGTATCCTGGCACTTTTGTCCGGAGTATAACGCCAAAAGTATTCCAGGGAATTTATTTAAACTTTACACACAGACAGAGGACATTAAGAGGAAGTACAGTGTCCAAGAACTATAACTCTACCTTGCCTAATTTTTGAATTATTCCGCTTTGTAATATTTTCTTGATTTTTCTTGTCCGGAGCATAACTCCAAAAGTGCTGAAGGGAATTACTAGTACTCGAAACTTAATGCAATGATAGAGTACAATGAGGGGAAGTGCAGTGCCTCAGAACCATAACTTTATCTTGCCTAATCTTTTAATTACTCCCCTTTGTAACATTTTCTTGATATTTCTTGTCCGGAGCATAACACCAAAAGTACTGAAGGGAATTACTTGAAACTTAAATCGGTGATAGAACACAATGAGTGGAAGTGCAGTACTTATTAATCATAACTCTATTTTGTCTACCTTTTTATTTATTCCCATTTGCCACATTTTTTTTATTTATCTTGCCCGGAGCATGACTCCAAAAGTACTGGAAGATATTACTTGAAACTTTATACAGTTATAGAGCATAATAAGGGGAAGTGCAGTACCCAATAATCTTACTTGTACCTTGCCTTATTTTTTAATTATCCTCCTTTATTACATGTTCTTGTCTTGAGCATTACTGGAAAAGTACTGAAGGAAATTCCTTCGAATTGCAAATAATGAGAGAGGACACACAGGGAAAGTGCAGTGCCCAAGGACAATAACTCTGTGTTTTTTAATTGTCTCACTTTATTGATTTATCTTGTACAGAGCATAATCTTGTCCGTAGCATAACTTCAAAAGTATTGAGTGGGAAGAACTTGAAATATTATACAGTGATAGAGCACAATGATGGGAAGTAAATGCACAAGAACCACAACTCTACTTTGCCTAATTATCCCAAGCTTAATACTAATATTTTACTAAATTATAAAGTATACCATATCCATTCCTCTCACCTAAAATTTCTTGGTCATAGAAAGAGCACTTGGCGGGTGGATGGTCATGTCTAACATGGCTCTTGTATATTTCTTTACCGCCGTCTCTCTAAAAATGGCACCATTTGTTGTCACTGGTTAACGATTTTTGAACGATGCAATACTTGTGAGCGGAGTCAGCAAATCAGATCGCAGAACGGCTAAGCACCGATTGAAATGGTTCGTTTACCGATTCGTTGCGGTCGTCGGTTCGGTGAACGGTCCGCTCAACGGTTGTGGACCGGTATAACCGAACCTGAATGCAAATGCAAACGAACCGCAAACGAAACGGAACCGGACCGCTAAAATGGTAAAAATTACCTTTGGCAGTACTGTATCACAGTTCTAAAATAAATAAGAACATTTTTTTTGGTATATAAATGTTTGTTTTTAAGTGGTTTTTTTTAAGGTTTGTGACCTTTTGTATATTTATGATTTTTAAACAAACTTAATGAAAACACAGATTTGGTGTTATGTGAGTTGCTAAATGTCCGATTTCAAACACGGAAATGCTAAACATGTACTTAGATGGACTGTCGCGGAATTCCACAAACAGCTTATGACTTTTGTAAAAAGTGTTACAAAGCGAACAGCATTTTAAGGGGAAAAGCCCCTTACGTGTAATTATCTCAATCATGCGTACTTCACCATCTCCAGAATCATTCAGGAAGTCCTGATGACGATAGAGTGGTAATACCCGGATATAACTCGAAGCCCAGTGCGGCTGCCCTGTACCCAAACAAACTCAACGGCCTGTAAAATAAAGCGACCATACCGGAAGCACAAACGCACGCTAGCTATTCTACAGTTTAAAACGAAGCTTGATCTAGTGGTCAGTTTAAAGACCCGTCCATATATTGTTCAAATGTTCTGAGTTCAGCTCGAAATGAAATGTGGATGTGCTACACACATACAGGACCATATGCTAGATGTGATCTTGCAAAAGTGTAGGTTTCAATAGTTCGATATCAATTAGAAAAATCTAATCTCGGGAAGAGTGACATTCGCCACATGGATAATTGCCTAAATTATGAAACTTCCATGTACATTTTTGTATATACAGGAGTAGTATCATCGGAGCCTAGCCACACTTTTGATATTTAGAGCCCAGCTGGAATCTCGAGAGCCTGCTCGCCGCGACCAAGCGGCTATAATGAAGGTAACATGTACATTCTCGCATACCGGATCGGCATTTTCGGTGATTTTGCCCATGTCGGAAAAAACGGAAAAACGATTCTTGTGAACTACTTATGTAGTAACGTTATAAACATTGTGACGTCACTTTCCTAACCTTATCAGTTTGATAAGTTTGCATTTAGAAATCTACATTAAAGTGCAAGTCGGTATGCAAGAAAATGTTTCTATCATGAGACATTTGGTTCAGGTGGAAATATCCGTCACCTCGGGTAACTGTTTTGCGGGAACTCGGCAGAGCCTCGTTCCCGCCAAACCAGTTACCCTCGGTGACGGATATTCGATCTGAACCTTGTGCTCATGACAGAAACTATTAGTCGTGTATATGTATAGTTTGCTTTAAAACGTCTGTATTAAATAGACAAAGAACACCTGTTATTTCGTATTTTATTCTGCCACTGAAGTAAGCATAACTATTTTCTCACTTTTCCTCGCATTTTCTGTGATAATAAGTCGTAATCTCTCAGCGTCCGTAACCCATTTTTGAGAGGAAGTCTTGGTAACCAGCTGAAATTGAAGATGAAATAACAGTGTGATGGTGCATACAACGGTTTGACCAATAAAAGTAGTCCAGTACTAACAGTCTGGATATCATTTCAAAATAAACGTTTTTACATTCATTATTCACGAAACAGTCAGATATCTATTTCTTCAGCCTAAATTGTCTAAGTTCCAAAGTACAGCGAGATTTTGAGTATAAAATACATTTTATTTGCGAAGTTCCTTCCTCGTTGCAGTCACATAAAGAGAAGAAATGTGAGATTATTTTTTTAAGTAAAATCAACGGCGTTATTACCAGTTTATATTACTAATCCCAATTTGAAACGTGTTAACATTTCCTCTTAAGTGTGATGAACGAAGGAAGGTTTTCCGGTTTCAAAGCTGCACCTCGGCACTTGAGACCCTTAGACAGAAAAAAATATTTGCGTGTTTATAGTACAACTTCTTTTTAAATAAAATACAAAGTTTGTATTTATAGTTGTTTAGTTTGGAAGTGTCTCGGGTCCTCGTCCGGGATCTGGAGACCAAGCTATATATATGTCACTTCGAGCCCTGGCCAAATTTTGTATTTTCTACATATTTCTTTCTGTAAAAAGAACATTATATGTCGAAAACTGTTTTGCTATTACTTATTTCTTAAAAGAAAAAAATCGTATACCATTATTGACTTTATCGAATTTTCTTTTAAATCTGGAATTGAAACTACAGTTTGAAACTGGCTTCTTAAACTTACAATAGCCTCTGAGTATGTCCCTGTTTGAAATACTACTGCGGAAAAACGAGTGAATGTTTTTGTATTTCTTTAGATTGACCTGGGTAGTCTTTTTGTCTTTTTGTCTTACTTTCGCTTTATTGCATATTGTAAGCAGTCAGAGATATATTGGAAGTGAAGTTCTTTCAACTATAATTCAAAATAGGCATCTTATTCATGCCCAACCTATTTACAGTCTCTTTCTGGGAGATTTTTTGAAAATTACAAATATATTTGAAAACTGGAAAACCTTCTTTCGTTTTAAAGGCCTTATTTTATTAATTCTTTTGTTAAAATCAAATTTTCAACACAAAAAAACATGAAAAGACGCCCGTTAAAATTCCAGATTTAAAAGAAAATTCGATTTGGTCTTAGTAATGGACCTTTAAACACCTTCCTTGCTGCAACTTTGTTTTGTGGTTTTGTTTTTCGTTGTTTGTCTTAGTTTACCTTTCGCCTGCAGTTATGGAAATATTATACAATTAAATATGACATAAACATTTATGCTTCCCACCATTTCCTGTAATGTGATAATCTTTCTGGACCCGGACCCTTCACTAAAATGGTAAAAGAATCGCTGTTATTTGAGTCAAGAGTGCATTGACAGAGTGTATGGATCACCTTCAGTGATAACTCTAGTTAAAAGTACATCTCATAATATGCAAAACATAATCAAAAGGGCACACCCTAGATCTATCAGATTGCATTCTCCAAAAATACATAATATCTTCAATAACGTGAAATGATAAATAAATAAAATGTTTTCACAAATCAGCAACATAGAGTCTGTAACAAATCGCTATCCACCCCATTAATTACTTTACTTTACTGTATATTTTGATTTTACCGATGATGACTGGAATGTATCGCTTAAACGTTTAGGTTGAGTAATAATGTTTGCAAATATTCTTAGGATTTTTGTTATACTTTTGAAGTAGCTGAATACGAAATTTATTACAAATTCAGTATCACTTTAAAACTAAAAAGGCATAGATAGGTGTGTTGCATTAGTTATGGATGGATGGCAGAAATGTAAATGTGCAGATTGGTTTCAATATGTGATGTAGGCGATAATACAAATTGCAAAAACAATGTTCATTAGTTATGTAAAAAAATTACTCAAGTAAAGTTACTTTTGCTACAGTGTGAGAAACTTGAACAATATTTCTCTTCCACAAAGAAATAATTCATTTTATTCAAGGAGACATACTTTACTTCATTAAAAACAACTTTGTAAACTACTTTTACAGATAAAAAGTTTGGTTAGAATAAAAACATTAAAGAAAATCTTTTATATCTTTTTAAAAGCTTTTCAACTGTGACACCATTCTCAAAAGTGAGAATTCGTTTTCTGCAAACGTGTTCAAGAACCTTGCTAAATATTGATGTAAATGCTCTTTTGTGATAAAAACATTTTCATTGTTGAATAATAAACTAATTAAAAAAAACCAAAAAAAACCCAACAACAACAAACAATAAGGAAATAAGCAATAAACGAATTATCTCTACATGTCAATAAAATGTATGGTCTGTTTATCTGACTAAAGGCACCGATAGTGTCATAAAACAATTATGGAATTAGACCTCCTGCTTTTTGGGGCGGCGGGGGTCACTTTTGAAGGAGGTCTTTAAGTCAAAATTTTAGAAAGTCCTTGAAAGACTTGACGTATTTGTTGTATGGATCAAACAACCCGTTTTATTCTAGTCATTTATACAACTGTTTACCTTACCATCGTTCCATGGGAAGGACCAGTACCAGAACAGTATCCTTCGTAAGAAACTGTCAATTTTCGTTCATAAAGTGTCATTGTCGGTAGCAGGGCTCATACCCATGACCCTCAATCAATGAGAAATGTACAGTGATTTCAAATTATTCGACTACGTACGGAGGCGGACTTCACACGTAACCAGCACTGTGATACGAGCAATGTATGTTACGATTGTCTCCCTTGTTTCATGAATTGTTGGAAATGAAATCGCTCTAAGACAGTACTGTATCTACTTTATAGTGGTCCGAAAGGTGGTCTTAATACAGGAACTGTACTATACTAGCAGGTTGACTGCTTAAAACAGTCTGACTCAAAACGTAACGGTACCTTGCTGGAAATAGGATGCGGGATTGTAGCCGGTACCAGATTCTGAAAAAATAAACACAAATGGACACAGTCATTCTCGTCTGCTAAAATATATTTATCATTATTCAAATGAATGCAACTTAAGCTCGACTTTATAGAAAATCATTGCTTAATCGAAGCGGAAGGACATTTATATTTGAAAGTTTGTTAGAGCGAGGGTTTTTACCGGTAGCTTTCAAGACTTAATTGCAAGGCAGTGTAGACAAACCGCACAGGTTCGAACCCTGGATTCTTTTTTTATTTTTAATGCTCGTCATTTTCGTTTTTTTAAAGTCCTCAACTGAGTTTGTCATTAGTTTCATGTCCGACGTCAAATAAATAAGCAGCTAAAATGAAGTCATTCACTTTCTTCGCGCGCAGCAACTGAAACACTATGAGGAAACTGTAAAAGTAAAAACGATGAAATACATGCATCTCGTCTGACACTCTGTAAAATTTAGGATTTTTATCATTGCTCTGATGTTACACAAATAAATTATAGGAAAATTATTTATTTTCCACAAAGTGGAACGATGTAGCATTCAACATAGTGCACTTGTTGTGGCTAATTGCTCGTGTAACTTATAACTATTGCTTATATGCACTACCTTTCAGGGTTTATTCTGTAAAGCACACTATTGCATGTATAATATTTGGGAATAAACTACCACGTTATCACGGAATATTTGCGAAACAGGAACGTAACCCGCTTCGTAATTCATTAAATGAACAAAAGGTAAATAGCTATCATACTCTGAAAGGTCAAAGGTAAATAGCTATTATAATCTGAAAGGTCAAAGGTAACTTTAGCTATTACACGTACGTGCCCCACTAGGTAGACCTGACATCATTGCGCTGGGGTTAAACATATTCGGTTTCCATCCGTTTGCACCTGTATAGTCCGTGCTGCCGCCAGAGCTCGTACCACCGGATGACGTGCCACTTCCGCCGGAACTAGTACCCCCAGATGACGTGCCGCTTCCGCCGGAACTAGTACCACCAGATGTTGTTCCGCTTCCACCAGAGCTAGTACCACCAGATGTGGACCCTCCTGTGCCAAGACTTCCACTACCAAGTGCCATACCTCCGACACCAACACTTCCGGATCCCGTCATCTGACCGCTACTTCCTACATTAAGACTTCCGCCTGCATTTACAGGTCCAGCGTTTACGTTGCCCGAAACTCCACCAGAGACTTGCCCTTTACCGTCGACATTAACATTACCACTGACGCTTGCAGGCCCAACCCCTAGAGATCCCGATGCCCCGCCTGTAACTTTACCACCATCAACGCCTACATTTCCACTAAGCTGACCTGCTGGGCCAAGATCAACATTTCCGCTAGCACCAGCACTTAACTTTCCATTTTGATCAACATCTACAGAACCTCCGGCATGTAGTGGTCCTGCGTCAATGTGCGCACCAACTCCGGTTTTGACGCCATCTGGTCCCGCAGTAACATGCAGGTCAACTCCTCCAAGCGGTCCTAATCCAACACCAACAGAGGCCCCGCCTGATACCTGACCATCCTTATCTACAGCTACATTGCCACCTACTTCAACACCATCAACATTAACCTTTCCACCAACCCCTCCACTAATATGTCCATCTTTATCCACATCTACCTTGGTATTGGCGTCAACTACACCAGCATGAACGGCCGCATCAACGTTCCCGCTGGCACCATCGGGCCCGACAGAAACACCGCCTTTGACGTGACCAAGCGGTCCTAAATCAACGTTAGCTTTGCCACTTACACCATCTGGACCTACAGCAACTTCGTTTCCGGCAACCCCGGCGCTGACGCCGTCCTTACCAACGCCAACATGCGCCACACCAAGGTCAATATCTAGTCCTTTGTCAAGGCTTATTAGAAATCTTTTACTTGGCTGACCTATCCATATATGTAATAGAAAACATTAATGTGTCTTAAGAAATATTCAATATTTATAATAATTTATCAAATTTACTAATATCCGATTTTACGGAATATAATTGTCCATTCATTTTAGTCGGACAGTGAACTTAAGTGATCTTTAAATCTATGTAATGAAGCAAATATGGCATAATTATATTTGGCTGCAACAAGAATGGTTTGTAACATTAAGATAAAAGACAAGAAAAAACAGTCTACCAGAACATTTAGTGTGTGGATATGTCTTGATCTTCTCAATTGGGAATTTATATTCCTGAAATCAAAATCTCGTACTGAGTTATATAGCAAAGACAAAACGTCTTGCAAAAATACGCAACTTTACAATAGCGAAGTTAAAATTATGTGCTAGATTAGACCGATGTAGGTAGTAGGAGATGGTCAATTACAGCATAAATTGAAAACAATAATAATTGTAATACAAATTAAAGGGGTACAATGATCTTTTTTCATATATAATGCTAAACATTTTCTTTTTGCTTGGTATATTAACATTTAAGGCAACTCAAGGCAACAGTTTTCAATACAATCTAGAGCTGTCAGCTCTATAGGTGAAAACTATGAAACTTTAAAAGATACGAAGATATACTCGCTTATTCGAAAATTTAGTCTTGTTAATTTTATTAGTGCTTATCAAAGGTATCATTTTGCCGGAAGTGCCGAAAATCGGCAGAGATATACTGGAATAAGATAAAACAAAAAGTTTACAGCATACATTATTTTCATTGTCGACGAAAATGAATGAACCACGGTAAAGCACGCCTTCTAAAAATCCACATTCCTCCGTTTCAGCTGAAAGAAAAGGGTCATACAAGTCAAACAAATATAATATGCAATCATTTCGAGATTCAAAACAGAACTAAATAAAGTACTAGTGATACTTTGCTAAAACTAAAAAGTATGTAGGGTATGCACCGGCAATTTGAAAAATCCTCTTTGTTATATGAAAAAAAGACCAGCTACCGACAGTAGTTAAATTATATAAATCATAATTATAAAGTGAATTATCTTTGACCAATTTTAATGGATGCTCTTCAAATATTAATGGTAGTTTTGTTTCTCAAGGGTCCAGACAGTTTTTTGCCGTCTTCAAAATGAAATCTAAACAAAAATAATGTATTTCATTTGATAACAGATTTAAGCACAAAAGAAAAAATATTACCTGTGCATAGACACAGAGTTATTCTCGATGTGTAAGCCGAAACTGTGGACACAATGGCCAAGACCACCAGCAATGATGTGGCACCGTGTGCTGCCATGGTTGTTAATGATTGTTACAGACACGAGTCGGTGACAGGACAGTGACCAAAATGATAAGAAAAGTTGATCAGTTTATAGACCTTGCTGACTTTTGAAATACTTAATTTTGACTTTTTGTAGAATTCCCGATATGTCTGTTTTATCTGAGGTCATAAGATCAAGGTCCACGTTGATTGTAATTGTGCTTCCTGTTTTACTTGTGCCGACTCTTCTGTGATATCGAAGTAGATTCGTTCCTATTGTGTGAGTGAGGATGGGTGTTACGTTATGGTGATCATATTACTTTAATACTGTCACATATTGAGACGTTGCCTTTAACGGGGTAAATCATGTTTGTAAATGATACGTAAAATATGACAGTTGCTTTTATCAGATGTGCCATTGTACCTCCTTTACCAAAAATAAAAGAGTGATCTACAACGAGCCAAACTGAATTAAGCACAAACACATTTATTCGTGCTAAATTTGTGCAATGTTATAGTGTATCTCAGCGTCTCACTTTTGGTGACGTCGGTCGTATTTCGAGTTCAAGCTGTTGTTCGAGTTAAATATCTTCCAAACTAATTGTCCCGGGATTCAAAGTAAAATTAGGAATTGTGTCATTGCCGCTCAATTTCTTCCTTTAACTTGAAACTTTGGAATATCGTTAGCAAATACAAGTGACCCTTTTTGGTGACACAAAGATAATATCTATACTGTATTACCATGAAATATTCGCGAAACATTTCTTTCCGCAATTTTTTCGCGAGAGCACTCGTTCGCGAAATCGTCATTTCGCTAATTCAACATTCTCCGGCAATGAACGATTTCCAGAAACATTCGGGATCGCTTGTTCTCATGGTTTCATGAATTGATCCGGAGATAAAAAAAATCCCGACATTTTTGTCTCGCGAATTCACAGCAGGAAAGTTTATTGCCCCGTTTTATAAAAGGCGGGTTCCTCGTAATTGAAAAATACACATAATATATCGAAAGTTCATTTATCAGTTTGATAACTTATCATACCAGATTTGGTGAAAATTAATTTTCGTAAAATTTGTTTGAAGTGACATTATGCGCATCTTACTGCACACAGTGCATTTTTGGTGACAGTTTTATAAAAGCCATTTTCGGTAGCTGTGCATTTAAATGTGGTAAACTAATGATAATGCCGCATTAACATCTGAAGTTGGTGCTTTAGAAATTAAAGAAATAGACTAATAAAATAATAATTCCTTCCTTGGCAGTGATCTCCCTTGTGTTATTAGTGTTGCTCGGCAGTGGAAGGGAAG
>JAUMHA010212601.1:0-15896 GCA_032359765.1 Saxidomus gigantea | reverse complement strand
CGGCCATCTTGGACGCCATCTCGGTTTCCATGGAAACTGACATGAAGTCAACTGTCAACCCTCGTAAATAATAAACTTCAGCCATCCCTCTAAACAATTATACCAAGAACTGCTCTGGACAAAAAATGCACACAAAAACCTCTATGGACTGTACTAAGGGGCATTCATGCTTTTTTAGCAGTTTTAAGTGGAAATTTTTGTAGTTTTTATGTCTTATTTTGATTATTGTCAACAAATATTTGTGTTGTTTTTATTTTTCGATTCAAAATAACTGTAACTATTCAAAATTGGGTGAAAATTGTCCAAATGCATCAACTTTTTGGGGCAGTTTCATACTTTTTTGCCGTTTTAAGTGGAGATTTCTGTAATTTTAATTCATATTTTGATGATTGTCAATTCATATTTATTCTGTTTTTGTTTTTCTATTCAAAACTACTTAAGAATTGAATTAAAACATACGTGGTGGAAAAATATCTATATTCATCCAATTTTGGGGGCATTTTCATCCATTTTTGATGTTCTAAGTGGTATTTTTGAAGTTTTATTTTCTTATTTTGATCATTGTCAATTCGTTATTTCGTTATTTCTACTTTTATTTAAATTTACTGAATATATCAATTAAATATCTAAGCGAATTTTATCCGTATTCAAGAACTATTTTGGGTAATTTTCATGTGTTTTTTTAATGTTTTGAATCACATGTTCTGTATTTCATTTTTGTGTCGCCCTTTCGGATAAAATGCGATACACAGGGATCGCTTTGTCTGTCAGTTGGACCAGTCCCTCGGTCAGTCACAAAAACTTAATGTTGAATATAACCTTACCATTTCTTAAACTTTTTTCATCAAACTTTCAAATTTTATTGCTTATGACAAAAGGCTCGTGAAGCCGCCCAATTTTGATGGTCATTTTTGACAGAGTCATGCTCATTTAGTACTTAGATTTTGTCAAGAGAACCAAACGTTGGTTATAACTTTGCTAACCTAAGATTTCTTCATCAAACTTTCAAATTGTATAGCTTATGACAAAAGTGTCAGGATGCTGTTTTTGTAGATCAAGATCATATTTGACAGAGTTATGCCCCTTTTTTTCTTGGATTTTGTCACGAAATTATTGGTTATTATGACAAAGTGTAAGAGGGAGGGCGACATAAGAGTGTTCTACTGAAAACCTATCTAGTTAAAGTTTGATTATTGTCAACATTTATAAGAATCATTCATATTTTTTCTATTCTACTAGCAGCTTGATTCTTGTTAAATTGGGTGGAAATGTTTCAGTTTGACCAACTTCTGGGTCATTTTCTTCTCTTTTGGTGTTTAAAGTAGCAATTATTTAAACAGATTATTCAAGTTTTTTGTCAGCATATATTTATTTGTCACATAGTCTCTTATTCAGTATTACTATCAGCTGAATTCTAGATGACTGTGCAAACACTGAATTAGGGAATGAAATGGTACATGTACTTGGAGATCAACCAAATTCTAGCTAGCAAACAAGCTGGATTCAACAGAAAACCAGACTACATACCTTGCCCAGGAGGTCGAAGATGCAATCAAAGAAAACGAAGTAACACTTAGTCTAGTTAATTGGATTGATCTTCAAAGAGCATTCGATAAAGTCTCCTGGTGAAGCTACCACGGAATGGAATGAATCAGTGGCACAATGTATTAGTGGAACAATCTGTTCAACGCAAGGGTTAGAGTCTGTGTTGATGGGATACAAAGTTGTAAATTCTTACAACCACATAGTGGCCCTCAATGAGATTTATTGTCACCCAACCTCTTTCTTCTTTTCAAAAAAACTTCCAAGAGGAGTTAAAGCTTCCTCTATGCAAACAACTTTGTGTTCAGATGCATCAATTGCTTTAGAATACAGCAACCTGCGGACATGGTTTCAGCATGTGCAGATGACTGGTGCGTACCCACCTTAAATACAGCTTAGACGATGGCCGCAGCCGGATAAGGTCCAAAACAAGGCCTTAAGAATAATTACTTGATATAAGTGTACAGACAATTTTAAGGCAATGTAGGAAGTCACTGCCATTCTACTAATTCGTAAGAGGAGGTATGCGAAAGCGCAAATGCAAGGCAGCAAGTACAAGTTCTTACCATATCGCCCCATTTTCTGAAAAGAGGGAACTGTGTCCATGAATCCCAGAAGTTGTCAAAAGCAAATGCTGCCTATCTTGGGTCACCAACAACTTTTCATCAGTGGGAACTGCCGGAGCCACAGAGGTACAACAAGTCAAACATTAGTACCTGCACTACAGTACCGGGTTCCAAATCTGTATGGAAGATGAAAATATCAAGAGATCCATAGCACAAGCAATATTCTCAGAAGATAATCCATCAGAGACATAGACGCATATGTACTCAGACTGCTTCAGCTGCTATACAAGATGGCGGTGCTGGTATTTTTATTATATACACAACTGGTGGGTCAGAGATAGTTAGCATACAAGCAGGCAAACACTGTTACAACAAAAAACAGAAATAGAAGCCATCATACAAGCAGGCAAACACTGTTACAACTAAAAACAGAAATAGAAGCCATCATACAGCATCGAAAGCAGCTGAAGAGTTAGAAAATGAGTCGAGTAGTCGTTCTAACACATGCTGTATCAGTCCACAAAACGGCTTATGTCAAATTGTCATCTCTTGCCCAAGAACATAACAGGTTCAGCGAGAAGCAGAAAGTTCCACTCAAATTGATGCTTAAAAACACATAACAATGGGATGGCAGAGCAATTAGCAAATCAATGGGTAAGAGGCGACCTATCACTCCATAGAGTCACTTTTGAAAATATTAAAGCTCACGGTGACTAAGATTCTTACAAGAGTGTAGAGGCAGAAAGATGACTACCATCTACTAGGCAAATGGGAACAAGCCATTCAGTATTCAGTACAGGACACAACAGTCTCGAAGCTATGTTTGAAGAACTAAAGCTGTTGCGTGTGTGGTCCTTCGGATCAAACACCAGCACTTTACTTGAGATATGTTCCACTCACTCCCCCATCTTTTTAATGTAGGAATTTCTGTTAATTGGATTTTAAACTTCGACTGATTATTGCCAACATGTGTACTGCAAGACAAAAGTTCTTTCCGGTTCAAAATTGTTTAATTAAATTTTGATTGTACGCTACTTTTAAATTTTTATTTGCAAGTTTATATTTTGAGACTAATTGCTACATCACAAGGTGTTAAGAATTCTATACAAAAACATTCAATCAACCTTGACGGCATAAACCATGAATTTCACATTTATCTAAATTTTATGTACATGAAGCTTATAATCATACAAATTGCAAGTGATTTTTGTTACCAAAGGATAGTCCTATTGAAAGACGTAACAAATTAGACAAATACTCAACGTATATTGTTATCACGAAGCGTTCAAGATAGCACAATTTGCGTGTTTTATATCGACTTGAGGTCAGTGAGCCTACAACACATGTTGCACGTGCGGTAAACGCCCACAAACATTCTATACGACGTCACGAACATTGAACATGTGTAAATTGATTCGAAAATGATGATATTCTTATGGTTTTCTAATTATGAATAAAATATCCAATTTCAGTTTTTGTGTTTCTTTAATTATACCGGACAGAACTTATGTCCTTAAGTATATTAATTTCTTTCATGTGTTTCAACTCAGTAGTACTAATAGCTTTATATTAATGTTTCTATTTTCACGAACATTTATCTCTCTTGATCAGTAATTTGGGCATTTCCTTGGTATTTGTATGTTTAAAGTGGGAATGCTGTACTTTAATGTTTTAAGTTCAATTACAATCAGCAAATGTTTATTTTGTTCGTACGTATCAATTCAGAATTTTTATCAATTTGGTTCTTAACCATTTGTTACCTATCTTCACTATCTTTTTGAATTTGGTCATGTTTTCATTATTTAAGCGGGACTTGCTGTAATTTTATGTCAGGCAACATACATTAATATCCTTCATAGTCTTCAATAGGCAATTTCAATAAAGAAAGCATCTGCCAAGTATGATTGTCTTCAATAATGAAAAAACTTGTGAATGAAAATGAGATCACTGATAATTTCTTGTTTTGAAATATAATTGCTGAAAAAACAAAAAAAATATGTAGACATTACCATACGTCAACATAAAATGGCAGAAAATCTTGATTTAAATACAATAGATTTACTCGAATAAAATCAGATGACAAAGGTTTTAAAAATTATTGTTATGGTTTCCGAAAATCGATTATTCCTAACATTCTGCATTCCCAAGCAACACAAGTCCCTTCGGAGCTTTGAATTCCTTCATATATTATTTATGTTACATCATAACTAGCCTCTATTATAATGACGGAAGTGGTTTAGTTTGCAGACTCGAGATAACTTCACACTTTTGGTTGAAGGCTTTAGCATCGAGCCAGACATTTTATATTACAAAGTAAAAAGTTTAAACCGAAGCTGGTTATTCATAGAAATCCTATTAACCTGTTTATATATTTTCATTCAGCTTAGCAATTTATCGCTGTAAATTGTTATGCATGTAAAAGTAGTCAGTTTTCATTAAACAAAGGAAGAAACAGGTGAAAAGTGAACATAAACAAAGGACCATGCAATACAAAGTTAAATTACGTGTTTATTACTAAAAACAACCAGTTGACCTTGACCTTCAGTTAGAGGTCAAGAGTAAAAATGTCTGTAAAATAATTAAAATAGATTACTAATCAATATGTTTGAAAGAAATAATACAAAAACTATTAAAATATACAAACAAATTGCAAAAGATGCAATGAGTAATGGTCAACTTAACCTTATTTGACATTTAAAGGGCGTGACCTTGACCTTGAAAAAAAGACTATTTCCACCAGTGGAACTTTTGGGAACTTTGTTGTTTCTGAAACTACAGATGTTGGTGAAAATGAAAATATATGTTTCATTTCTGTTCAAATTTATTTCCACTTTAGCAAAATTTTGAGTTAGGATGACTGTACTATTCATTTAACAGACTCAATTTAGTTTTATCATCTAAATATAATATATAAAATACCGGACTGTGACATTATGCAGAAGACGTCAGATTCGGAACAAAGCAGACAATAGATTGAAATGCGTTCCGCTAAACTTAACTGTACAACGTTCTAGTGCGGAATAATGACGTCACACGTATAAAGTTAACGTTTTCATTCAGTGTTTTGTCTCCCGGAATCAAAACTCTGTTTGACGTAAATCCCTGACTTGTCTTGACCTTTAGAGGCAGGTAAGTTGAAGGTAACTTAAAGCTTAACTGTCGCAGTCAAAAATATAATTTAGGTTCTAAATCACAAATATACTGAAAGGAAAAAGAAATGCAGGGTAACAATATATGCAACATTTTCTTAAATGCTTGGCGTAACATTTGAAAATGGTTAGACGACTATCTTGGTCACTGTGTGCTCAATACCGTACCTAAAGTTACTCAACCAAGTATTTCTCCGTGCCACTTGGAGAAAGTGATGAAAAGTAAAAAAACACGTGCAGAATAATGATGACAGTTCGTCAAAAGATATTGTCATACCATTTGATACTCTTGAGGTATACATATCACTTTCCGCTTTTCAAACTAAATTTGAACGTAAGGACGACGCGCTCGCAGACCAACCTCACGCAATTGATTCCTTACAGTTACGGCGGCGAAGCATTCAGTTTTTGGGTGAATGTGGCGATTATGATTGCCCACCGTATTATTAGCAGTTTCAGTTGCAGTTACGTGGCGATTACGCAGGAGGGAAAGACGAATAGCCCTGTATTGACGTCGCGGCGTTACGCGCGGACGTCCCGATCGCGGTCGATCGGCAACTCTTCCGGTTTCTCTCAAACGACGGACAAGAGGTTTTTTGGTGGAAACATTCAAACCAAACTGCACAGCAACCTGTTGTTGCCTTTGACCTTGCATTAGCTATGCAATAGCCTGACCGCTCTGAACTTTCGTCAGCCGTACCATGATTGCAACGCGACGTCAAGACAGGGCTATTCGTCTTTCCCTCCTGCGTAATCGCCACGTTACTGCAACTGAAACTGCTAATAATACGGTGGGCAATCGCCACATTCACCAAAAAACTGTTAGGAATCAATTGCGTGAGGTTGGTCTGCGAGCACGTCGCCCTTACGTTGGTCTGCCTCTCTCTCGGACACGACGTGCGCGTCATATGGCTTGGTTGGCGGCACATGCTCCCAGATGATTTCCAATGAGGCAATGGAGACGGGTCTTTTTCACCGATGAGTTCCGGTTCATCCTTTGTTGTCCGGACGGTCGACGTCGCGTATACCGACATCATGCGGAACGCTTGGCCGCCGTATGCGTTCTTAAGAGAGATAAGTTTGGGGTGGCTCGGTTATGATCTGGCCTTTGATTGTGGTAGCCGGAAACTTAACCGCCGCAAGATTTAGGGATGAAACGCTTCGCCCGGTTGTATTTCCATTTGTTCAACAGCGTCACTTAATTTTCCAGCATGATAATGCCCGGCCCTATGTTGCCAGAGTTTGTCAAGACTTTCTCGCAAACCATAACATTTAACCACTCGACTGGCCGCCATACAGTCCAGACTTGTCCCAAATCGAACATCTGTGGGACGAACTGACAGGAGGATAAGGGGGCGTATTAATACCCCCTCTACACTCGACCAATTACGGACAGCATTGTTGGAAGAGTGAAACAATATCCCAAAATGAATGATTAATGCACTGATGAATTCCATGCACAAGAGAATAAGGGTTGTGACAGATGCACGAGGGGGTCATACGAGATACTAACGACTCAGTCGGTTTCACTTTGCGATATTGGGGGGTACCGTCCATTGAGCTTCAATTATTAATGAATTATTGGTCAAAATCTAATGGCACTTTGGTAATTTGTAAATTGAAGATTGGTTTTTATACTGATATAAAATATTGTATACATGTACAACATCAAACAAATCACATAAAAGCATTCGAATTGACTATAGAAAAAAAAAACTATAGGCATATCATTATTTTAGAATACACTTTAAATTAGCAATTATTGAATGATAAAGATATACTCATAGCACAATTATAAAGTCTAATAAGAATTACGCATTTTTTAAACGAAAAGGTTAATCTAGTTTGCGGCATCTCGCGATGTATTATACGCCGAGTCTCTCCAAAGACCCTACGCGTGAGAAAGCTGACGCGCCTACATCCGTATTCTGTGCGATATGGATTGTTTGCTTCCGCACATTGAAAAGCCTCATGCGTTAGAGCGCATCAAAAACGTTATCGCACTGGGCTGTACCACAACTACGTTAAATTATGGTCAATGGTTGAAAGTGATGAACACCTTTATTAACAGTTAGGCAAAATAAAAAATGTGCATGCCTAGATTTTATAGATGAGGATTATTAAAAATTTATTGTGTTTGTATACAACATACATAAACATGATAATGCTGCTGATTATGTAGATGCTGAGTGATGGTGATTTTTTTCAGCAGCTTAAGATGTCTGATTAGACTGATTAAATAATCGTAACCAACGAGAAAATAACTGGTTAGATATGAGTAAAACATACAAAGAGAAAAATGTTGGTTTCGGTTGGTAGAAATTCTGCATACATTTCACTGAAAGAGCACCTAGTGTCATATTTTCACAAGCGTTAAAGCTTCAAGTGGGACTTAACCTTTTAGTGTTCACGAATTGTGTTCAAAAGATGAGTTTAGTTTTCTTTATTGAACAAACTTTGCGGGGAATGACGTCCGTATGTGTAATAGGTTTCATGAAGTTATTCTTTTATATTCAAACACCAGAAGAGTTTCGTACCATTGACATTTTAGAAAATGTAGAAGTCCGGATGTAAAAAGTAAAATGTTACGAATTTATTGTAACCGTTATTTGTCAGTAAATCACTTAAACGCATGAGATGATATCACATTATCATTTTGCATAATATTGCTCTATAACAATATTTGGGAAACAGGTTTTTTTTATAACTTTAAACACATCGTTCATAGTAACTATTACATGTATATACATATAGTTAAACTGTAACAAAGCCCTAGTTTAAATCAGCAAAAATATAACAGTTCACACAGTTGTGCATTAGTTGACGTATGTTTTGCTGTATCCGCTTGGATTGTTACATTGCCATTTCCATATGTCTTCACCTGAAAATGAAAAAATATTATATCAATATTTTCACAAAATATTACTAGATATTATTAATTTTGGATTTGATATGATAAAATATCAAATTGCAGTTAAAAATTTATATTAAAATGCATAAGGCAGAGTAATTTATGATTACATGTAAGAAAAAACATCAAGATTTGCACAAAGAGAGTGAATACATGATGAAGAAAGAGACGACTCTTTGATCAGAAAGATGTGTGCATACACATTTCCTGCAGTCCATATTTTGCTTTCCATCCCAACTCCTTTTCAGCTAATGAGACATCAGACCAGAATGTAGGTAAATCACCAGTTCGTCGCGATGCAAACCGATACGGTAACTGCAAAGTAAAAAATAAAAACAGTAAAGATAAAAGTTCTCAAAATGCACTTGTCAATGGGATTATTGCTGAGGCGTTCTGATTTTTACTGAATAATAAACCCTATATAAACATTGCGCTGAAAGAACATTCTTCTGTTTTGTCTTTATTTAACAAACCTAGTGTAATTATACCTAGATTATTTAAGATTATTTAAGTCTTTTTTAAGAGATTTTGCATTGCCAAGAGCCATTTAGTTTACCCTGGTAATTGGTTTGTGAAGGAACACCATTAAAATATTTTGTTCCGCTACTACCGTTACGGGTTGTACATAAAGCATTATCATTTGAAGTAACACATGTGGTTTGGTAATATGTGATTCAACGACAGATTCCTCGTAATCACTTTACAATTGACCTAAACGTATTTGAAATTTAATTTCGTTTGCTGTTTTGAAATTCTGTTTGTGCCCTTGTGTGTGTGAAGATTGTCTTCCCATTCTTATAGTACACTCACCTCACTTTTAACTAAAAGTAAGAAATAACGTTTTATCTACACACTCACTCGACGAGAAGTATTTGAACAGACTAAGGTACTGACTAGCGCAATATAGCTTTTTTATTTTCTTTTATAAGCTTCTTTTCAGCGCATGAAATGTCATATGTGATTGCAAGCGTGCTTTGGACAAGGTCATATACAATGATATTATAGATATCGGTATACTTACTGCTTTGCCCGAAACGTTTTTGAAAGTGTTTATAATTTCTAATACCGAATATGGTTTTCCAGTACCAAGATTGTACACCTATTGAGAAAAAGTAAATGTCTGTAAAACTTGATAACTAAATGACAAAACGTTTTATTTAGAAGTGTCCATACAATTCACAAAAATAACATCTACATCACTTGATTTACGAATCAGAATTAAAACTTACCTTTAGTCCACATACTTTCTCTACGATTTGTAACGCTGCTACATGTCCCTGAGCTAGGTCGACTACGTGGGTATAGTCTCGGACTCCTATAACGGCATAATAAACCGGTATATAAATATGTTCTAAACTGTACTTGTGGTATATAATCGTTCAGGAAACTCATAAAGGAGATGCATATCTTTACGACCGATATTGGTATCCATAGAGAACTGTCCTGTGATTGACATGTTTGCAGAACAAATACTTGCCGAACTTAACAAACACAAGACTGAACTCATGTTGAAACCTTTTTCTCAGACAAGTAATGATTTTATAACCACAACTGTGGAGCTACTTGGAGCTTTATTTTTTTCTGAAATCCAATCACTATTTCCAGGTACAAGATCTAAAATTACAAAATGATTAAAATGTCTTTAAAGTTTTACTAGAATAATGTACAAATTGTGGTATTAATATTATACGTAGTTTATTTTATTTCTGAAATCCTTCTCTCACATAGAGTATCTAATTTACATTTTAAGCATTTCTACAGCTTCTGATATTTATTTCTCAATTTTGGCTTTTTTAGTTACAAACCTTTAGTTTCAATATTTTGTTCCTTATCTGATTAAATCATTTTTGTGCAGTTTGTAAATGTATTCCCTGCCAGTTTTTACTTATTTCTGCAAAGTAAATCTTTTGGATTGAAAATTCGTAAAGATATCGAGGGAGTCCTGGAGTGTCCGTTCACGGAAATACTTAACATTAAATATGTAATAAAATTATCATAAACATTTGGAGCTTTTACTAAGTTTATAATATAATGAACATACTTTTTGATGGCATTATTACAACCAAAACATTCCCTGTGTATTAGAAAAATTAGTAAAATATCATACGAATTAAGGAATTTGTTATATTTCAATGCCATAGTACTAGATAGAAAATATCAGTCATTAAAATACTGCAAGATGAGGCTTTTATGGACTAAGCCTATCATAATTCATGGTAGATGTTATTCACAGGAAAGTTCTCCAGGACTACCAAACTTGGTCTTTAAGTAAGCTCAAAGCTAGGTTTCGTATATTTCTTAATGTGTAAAATATATTTTAAAGTCCCAGGAGCACAATGACAAGTAGCTTTTTCACAAATACATGTTAAATATATAGCGCAGTAATTTTTTAGTGAACTTGAAGAAACGACTTAATACAAAAATTGGCATATGTTAACATTGTTTTAGAGTGAATAGAACATTGTTATATCGTTATCATATCAGTTAATTAAGTTAACAATATCACTAGATTTTACGTGATTCTTAGACTTTTAGTAATCTAGTCACTCTTCTATAAGGTTTGTCTATCAAACGGAAATAAGTCCACTCAAACTTGTAATGTTTTTTGACAAATCATCGTTTCGTTTCGTTAATACTTTGAAAAAGTACAATTGCCGATTATGAACACTGTAAACACGTACTCTTATTTTCGATCATGGCATTAAATATTTCCTATTTAATTACATTGTACTTTGAAATCCGGGTTCATATATATAGGCCCAGTTGTTCAAAACTTTCGTTTCATCTTTAGCAATGAAATTATCTATAAACTAAACGAGAATATGTTATATTTGGTAAATATTGCTGTTAAACTGGCAACAATCACTGCCGTGGCCACGATAATTTGGGTAGTGAATATTGTTAAACTCTCTCAACCTTGTATCTGTCAGTTAAACTCAGTGTTCTATATTTAACACACAGCTGATCTGAGCAGACGTTGTTTTTACACACACTACTATACGATATAAAAATGGCCAACCCAACTATTCCAGATGTTGTCTTTGAAATTGATTGTTTCCTTTTTCTGACTGGTATTTTGTAATTTTAGCTAGGATCTCTTTTACATGGGACTTCCCTCTCTGATGTCTTCGGTCAATTTACATTTTCATTCCAGTCAATAATTTGTAATTATCTAATTCAAAACAATTTCTTTTTTCCACATACTGTAATAATGCATTATTAAACGATTCAACATAATGTGTATCCATGCAGCATTTGTATCTTTCAGCCTCCTTGTAAACTGACATTTACTTTAAAAACACTCATACTTTGGGTCCGTTTTGCATCTTGATGTTGATATGCATTGATCATGGTTATCTTGGTAATGATCAATACAATTCAAAATGTTTTTTCTCAAGATTTCGGCATCATTTCACCATTGAATAAAATACATGTTTTTTTTATTGCAGCTGCCTTGTCTGACAGTTCGTCATGTCATACAATTCGTCATGTTGACTTGAAACCTGATGTAATTTTGGCTGCTTTAGCAATCCCTTTGGATATATATGCCATGTGTCATTGCCATTTTGGGTTGGAATTTGCTCTTCCCGTAACTTTTTGTGATCTGGTTATTATTGTCATTGGCAAGTATGTTTACTGGACAATCGCTTTCATCTAGATAGTTGTATATTCTTTTAACCCCTAGCAACTCATGACGCTGAGAGCACATGTCATCATCATTTGTAACTGTTTGAACTTGTATTAATTTATTTGTTGACCCACCTAAGCAAACAACATCACTTTATTTGGCATTTTTACGCAAACAGTATCGTGCATCTGTTAGAATGTTAGTTCCTGTCAGTGGTTCATCAGTAAATAGGGCTGCCATCATAGCAATATCATCTTGTAGAGCTTCACTGTTCGTATTTTTTGCTTCATTCTCAACAATATTTTATAAGAACACATAAGAGCGTTGGTGTAATTTTCGCCCAAATCTGCATTATTTGAAGCTTCACAAAGCTTTTGGAATTGATCTGGCAATATGCCACTTGAAAAATAACCATAGCACAGCCTGACACTTGCTAAGTATTTCCATTCTACATGTGCGGAGAGGATGTTCAGTTCATTACATGTGTTTCCTTTTACTGTAAGTCTATTGTCATTACCCCGTGAATGTTTTTGTGAGCTGATGTTTTAAGCTTTTCTGAGCACTTTACATCAAGGGCCTGGAGTGGAGATACAAGTTGTTGTACAGCCGATGAACAATTCCTCTGATTTTGCATCTTCCAATGTACAATATTGATACATAGGTGGAAAGTCACTATTTGCATTTGCGGCTTGCATGTTATCTCTGCTGGGAATATTCAAATTCATGAAAAAGTCACAAGGCCTATGAAGAAGTGAAAATGTTGAAACTGTGTTAAATTTCCCTTCACCAAGGAACAGCTTCATTTTATCTAATTTGTTCTGCATGTTCCTTGAAATTAAATTCCAATTTGCCACGTAAATTCCTCCTTTTTTCTGCATTCGTTTGATTTCTTTCTTTACGTTTGTCACCAAAATTTGATGGAAACTCTTATTGCTCTTGTCTGTGATTTCCAGTCGTATTATTTTTACTTCATTATCAACTTGATTATTATTTTCCATTTTGAAAACTGTAAATGACAAAACTACAGAAACAAATGTAGGTACACAACCCTAGTAGTCAGAATAAGCAATAAGAGTTCCAGCCTGGCTACAGTTAATAAGTCTGCCATCACCTAGTTCAAATAATGTTGATACATTTAATTGATAATTACATGTCTCTGGCTGAAATGTTAAACGCTTATCTGGATTGTGTATTGACAACTTTAGGACAAAGGCACATTACTTGAGGGTCAGACAAAAAGGGAACTCACAAACAGACATGAACATCTCCTTAATCATGGAACTTACTATTTCCTGTTGATAAAATAATTACAATAGGCAGAATAAGAAGAAGGCTTAAAAAATGGCACAAAATAATGAAAACAAAAAGAGATATATAGTTTACATGACTGAAGAACAAAAGGAAATAACTTCTGGGATATTTACTTTCCATGGTTGGGATATAGGCATTTGTAGTGTTGAAGAAAGTTTTGATAGAGAAGTGAAAGAACACATTACCAAACATGAAAGCCCATCTGAGGTTCATAAAAAGATTAAAAAAGACAAATATGAAAAAAGTTGTTACACATTGAAAAGATTCACCAGAATTATTATTTAAAACTTTAAAAGGAAAAAGTGTAAATACGATAGAAAACAATATAAATATAGGAAACGAAATTGATGATATCTGCCCCCATTGCCTAAGTTCACTTTGTATAATAACAAACCCACATACTTGGCTTGGGAATGGAAGGCTACCGCTTTCTGGCAATAATTTAATACGAAAAAGGCTGTACAGAAAATACTGGGTCATGCTAGACAGACGAAGACTGTGGAGCCATAATACATATTTGCAAAGAAAAGAAAGACTTATACGTGAAGCACGTGTGGAATTGACAGTACGAGAAATAATGCCCGAGTGTGTACTCCAACAAGTGAGAGGATTATATCCAAACCTAAAGGAACTTCCGTATATGGGTCACTTCTGGTGAGACTATCATATAGCTTTACCAACATTAATATGAACATAAAATTTTCAAAAGACACTTTGCTCAAAAATATATTTTTATTCTAACATTGACTGGATTTACAATGTGTATTCATTATCAAAGTTTACTTAATGTTTATACCATAGATGGTATAAACTTATCTTCATATAAGGAATTGAATAATGTTTATCACTATTAATTAACGGATGTGCTTAAAACAGGTAGAATAAATCCCTATCAAGGTTTGTTCACTTTTGTTATCATAATATAGTATTTAAAAGTGTGGCATGTCGTCTGCTACAGGCCAGCTGCTAGGAATATAAACAACAACACGTGGTTATGTTTACAACAGAGAGTTCATAACCCCAAATACAACAATTAGCCACTCCCCCGGCAAATTCAAATTTTCAATCTGACAGTTGGATTATTTTCTCAAACACATGTTTCTAGTGGTGTATCAAAAAATAATATAAAGAATATTATTTGTGTTACCTTCATTCTACATTTCCTGCAAAGTTTCATGTCTAAATTGTTTATAAGTATTTCTTGATTTTGAAAAGAAGGGTCCCTGATGTGAACCATGCATACAATTATACAATAGCTTGCCCCAGCGCCACCTAGGGGTCTATATAGTCATGTTGCCCTTTTAAGGTAACCTGTAGTTAAAAATTTAGCGTTAAAGTTATGCAAAATTGACAAGATGTTGTTGATATACGTTTTAACTGTTCTCGTTAAATATCTGATTTGTTAAAACATATTAGCGTTAAAATATGTCTTCTTGAATCTCTTGTAGCAGACATACTTAGGTCGAGCAAATAAGGCCATTTAATGTGTTGTTTTGTTGAAACCTTGTATTTACTTAGACTACTTCACACTTCAAATTGTCCGTATCAGATGAAAAGCCGTATCTTAGCTGTCAATCGTGAAGGTTGTACACATATGCATATTCATATAATATTCCTATGCCTAAATATGGAAACACGATCTACATTGCTGCAGTAAGATAAGTTTGGTTTAACTCTTCTTAGTTATTGTTATTGATTACATATTTGGATCAGTTTATTGACTGATCAGAACTTCAGTCAATTACCAGATGCTCTTAACTGCTGAATTGGACATCTGATATCATCATTATATATGTTACATAACTCGGACTTAAATTTTAACAAAAGTATATCCATTTTCATATTCAAAATATTTACCAAGATTCATGTCCTAACATTAAATATATAAACATCAATTATAAAATACAATGGTTGCACTACAGGCTTTCCGTTTTTTTTCTTTCTCAGGTTATGACCAAGGCGCCCCAATGTTGTAGATGTAAATCCAACAAGAGTTAGCACAGACAAATACTGGTTTTATTACTTAAATATGTACTGAAAAAGAGCAATTTGGCATTAAGGTCAATGTGCTTTTTCAACAATTATATATTTAGATTGAATTCATTAGAAATTCGAGTTTGAAAAAAAATATTATTACCTCCCTTTACCTATCTTGGTTGCGCAACAAAGATAAATTGGAAATAAATGAGTTCAGAAGCTAAAAACTTGCCTTTGGATTCAGAATGTTAAAATATTGATATCTATTCAATGCAAATGTAAAAGTAGAAATTATATTGGAATGGATAAGCAATACTCAACTTTTTAAATACTTTCATATAACAGGGGAGTAATAACAAACTTTTATAAAAGTAATAAAATGTAAATTTCATATAGGGATCTAACTCTATGTAATGGGTCATTTTGTTCCTGAAATAAACAGAGGGTAAAATGTATCATCGTATGTTGCTTGAATGTGATTGACCACCTTTAAAGTTAACGAAAGTTTTGAACAATTTGGCCATAGTCAAGATTTAAACCCTTAAAATGCACAACTTTGCCTGCAAAGCTGTGCCTGATGGACTGTATGAAACAATTTATTACTTAAATCGTTATTGTAAAGCCAATTTAAATCTGCCAATTTTATACAACTCGTTATATAAATTATTTATCTTCACATTTATGAATGTTCGCTTAAATCACGGTGAACAATCACGTGATCGTAATACGTCATTGTGTTCGTCCGCAAAGAATATTTTATAAACAAAAGTCTTCGACTGAACTCTTCAAGTGAGCGGTAGTTTTTCATTTCT
>JAUMHA010212490.1:0-13952 GCA_032359765.1 Saxidomus gigantea | reverse complement strand
CATGGATTTACTAACCATTACACCAGTTTTGATGTTTACTGAATTTGCTTCGTCTTGATGCCAAGCTTCAAATTTTGACTCATCTGTTACATTTTCTTTTTTAGCAAGAAATTTGAGTGTTGGTACATTGTATCATCAATTATATTCATTGCTTTTTAAAAATATAAAGTTTCTTCAAGATAAAAGTTGTAATATGTAGAACATTTTGCTCATGCTACAAAAAAGTAGGAAGCTGTCTCTCAAAAGAATGAAAAAAAATGAATTGGGACTTGGCAATAACTTATCAAGTTAAGACACTGTTCAAACGCCCGCTGTGATACTTTTGCATAAAAGTTTTCGTGTTGTCACATAGTTAGATTGTCCATAACTAAATTTACGAATAAAGATCCTTAACACAATCTAAATATCAACGTTTACTTTAAAATCAGACAACTGTGCTTGAATAATGCTAATAAGGCTCTGATGATAAGATGTGTCTGTTTTTACTAGTAGTAAAACATTTGTTCAATATCTGGAGGCATTTTTATCTTCCTTTATTACCAAAACAGGCCGTCCCATCATGGGCAATACTGAATTTACAAATATCATATGAATACTGGAGTAAGTACACCTAAAAATGTGCTGTTGGTGTTGTATGAGTTTTACGCCCGTTCCAATCGTATTTTAGTCACTTTAACAGGCGGGCAGTCAATGGGAAGAACCTATACTAGACCCCTACCCTCCGCAAGAAACTGCCAGCTTTCTCAAATAAAGAGATATGGTCGGTAACAGGGCTCGAACCCATGATCCTCAATCTATGAGAGTTTTATAGCGACTCTAACCACTCGACCAAGGAGGCGGACTAAAAGATGTACCCATGTCATCAGATAAGAAATTCGTTTTCTGCATTCATCTTTTAATTCAGATTAACTCACAGGGGACTACCAATATGTTTGATATATAGTCTGACATTTTAACTAACTTTGCATTATGAAATGACTAACAATTTCTTGATCTTTCATTCAGTCATTTTGTTTAAATACTTGTTGTTCCATGCATTTGAATTTCACTATTTTGCAATAATACATTTATTCTGATAAGACAATCTATCTAAGAAGAAGTGGATGTAGTATCTATCTATGCATTCATTCGTTAGAATATAGCTTCTCGTACATCTTAATTCACATCAGCAAGTACGCTCTAAATGCATATATTGTGGTATGCACTCTATATCGTACGTAGATGGAGATCCGATTTGAATAAATTATATTTCAACTTTCCACTTGTCGTCTTGTTACTAGTGTCTATTTAACGACAAATGAACCATTCGACCACAGAGAACAAAGGCGTTTTATCAATCACAATTAGTTGTACATGTAAAAGGATTTTCCTGAATTTTACAAAATTTGTTTCCTTATTTCAATATTTGTCCATACGAAGGGATGTATAAACGGAGGTTATATACTTATTCATCTTTCCTGGAATAAACAAGTACAAGGATCCATACTTCTTCCGCATGAAGGTAGCAGTCAATGATTTTTAGCATAAACCCCTCGGCCAAATTAATCGATCCTCTCACTGCAACACATAATCACAACTGAAAAAAAAATTATACGCAATTAACAATAGTTTGAGTCTTTGAAAATGAATGCATAAAGAAAACAAGAGGCCCAAGATGGCCCTATATCGCTCACATGCCAATTTTCTAAGCTCTAGGCATTGTGGTTTCAGAGAAGAATATTTTTTTAAGTTTGTACTATATAAGCATATGTTATATCAAATGACCCCCAGACGGGGTCAATTTTGACTCGGGGCCCAGTGGATTCAGAGGAGATGTCGCTTGAAGAAAAAATTGAACGGACGATGTACGACGGACGCCGGACAGTGAGCAATCCTAATTAGCAAAAGATGTGGGTACCTTGCATGTCTAATTTGCAAATTTGCAAAATAACTCCACCATTTCCCTGCAACAATTTTAGGTATAACTATACTGCTACTGAACTGTACGCCGGACGGTGGGCGATCCTTATTGTTCACACTGGCTATTTTAGGGAAAGCTAAGAGTACCTTGCATTCATATGAGTGCATGTCTAATTTGCAAAATCTAGCCACATTTTATAAATAACTCCACCATTTTCCTGCAACAATATTATGTATAACTAAACTGCTACTGAACTAAATTCTCCTACCACATGTACCATCCAAAAGCTTACCTTGTAAATTCCATTGAATTTGTTTGCTTACCAACATAATCTCCATAGCTCTTGATAGAACCACCAAAATTATGTGTCCGAGTTTCACATTTCGACGGCAGTACTATAAAATACAGGGCAAAAGTCATTTTCTGTCATATTGCAAATATTGCCAAACCATGCACATTAAATCTGACAAAACAAATATTTTAGACACACACACGCCATTTCATTTGGTTACTGACCTCTATCTAAGAATGTTCTCCATAGTCAAATTTGAAATTACCACAAAAACTGTATACTGCTACCATAATGGCGGCGCCCACACAAGCAATAGTGTACATTGAGTTAATACAGGTTTTTAATTGATTATTAAAAAACCCTTGCAGTATGGGTGTCGTGATTTCTGACTTTCCCCTTAAAGAGCAGACCAGAATAAAACAGAATAGAACACAGTATAACAGAACATAGTATAACAAAACAGAATAGAATAGAATAAAACAGAACAGAACAGAGCGGAGCGGAGCGGAGCAAAGCAGAGCAGATCTCAGCAGAGCAGAGCAGAGTAGAGCAGATCAGAGCAGAGCTCAGCAAAGCAGAGCAGAGCAAAGCAGTACAGAACAAAACAGAACAAAACAGAACAAAACAGAATAGAATAGAACATGTTTTATTTCAATCAAAGACCATCTTGGTATAAAATCATTTATCAAAATATATACATAATCATTATCAGAATAGACCAGAATAAGGCTGATGATCGAGTCCAGTGACGAAATATGCCCTTATCTCTGAAATTTACTAGACTTAGTATAAAAATATGTGATATTAAATGTCGGAAAATCCGTCTAATATCAGCAAAACACAAATTTCTATTGGCATAAAAATTAATAAGTTTACAATATCAACCTTTTGATAAGGCAGAATATATAAACTTACGGAAGTGGAGAACTCCCAAAGCATGCAAATATATAACCGTAGATATTATACCAAACATACAGCATTAGCAAATTGATTCCTATAAATACTGCATTTCGTTAATATTTATGGCCAGCACAAGAATTTTATTAGAAACATGAAAACATATCTACAGTTCATTTAGGATATTGTGACAGTGATGCAACAGAAGATAGCAGAGTCATTGTGTAAAGTCTGCGGATAATGGAATAATTAGATATTCTCCTGAACACATAATCTACCATTTCATGCTATGGCTGTACACCTTTGTGTACGCATTTATCTATTTAATCACTGTCACATTATCCCAAACTAACTGTACGAATTAAGATCCTTAACAAAATCTAAATATCAGCGTTTACTTTGTGCTTGAATAATACGGTGTTTGTTTTTACTAATGATAAAACATTTGTTCAATCTGGAGGCATTTTTATTTGCCTTGATAACCAATACAGGCCGTCATATCATTAACTGAATTTAAAAATATCATATGAATATTATAGTAAGTACATTTAAAAATGTGATGTTGGTGTTGCATGAGTTTTAAGCCCGATCATATTTTGGTCATTTAAACAGGCGGACAGTTTACCTATCTTTCCTGGAAAGAACCAGTACCAGACTCCTATCCTACGTACGAACCATTCTCACATAAAGAGACATGATCGGTAGCAGTGCTCGAATTCATAACGCTCAATCTATGAGCAGTTACAGCGACTCTAACTGCACGACCGCGGAGGCTGACTAAAAGATGTACCCGTGTCATAAGAAAAGAAATTCTTCTTCTTTTGACATTTATTTTTTAATTCAGATTAACTCACAGGGGACTGCCAATATATTTGATATATAGTCTGACATTTTAAATTATTTAGCATTATTTAATGACTAACAATGTCTTGATCTTTTATTCGATTTGTTTAATTACTTGTTGTTCCATGCATTTGAATTTCGGTATTTCGCACATATACAATTATTCTGATAAGACAATCTATCCAAAGAAGAGGTGAATGTAGTATCTATATGCATTCATTTGTTAGGAAATAACTCCTCGTTTTTACTCTATATCGGACGTATAGATTATAATTAATCTTTCCACTTGTGGTCTTGTAACTGCTGTTTATTATACGACAAATGAACCATTCGACCACAGAGAACACAGGCGTTTTATAAATCCCAATTAGTTGTAAGAGGAATTTCCTGAATTTTACAAATTTGTTTCCTTATTTCTATATTTGTCCATAAGAAGGGATGTGAAACGGAGGTTATATACTTATTCATCTTTCCTGGAATAAATATGTACTTGGACCGCATTCTTCCGCATGGAGGTAGCAGTCAACGGTTTTTAGCAAAATCATCTCGGCTGAAACGCAGAAACAAATTAATCGATCCTCTCACTGCAACACACACTCACACCGGAAAAATAAAATATACCAAACAATTTACAACAGTTTGAAGCCCTGAGAATGAAATGATATAAGAACACAAGACGCCCAAGATTGCCCTATATCGCCCGCCTGACTACCATTGGCTATAATATAAGAACATCAGCAGAAAGGGTTGATTTTGACCTAGGGATTTTGATTTGAAAAATCTTCGTAGGTGTCCACTAAGCAACGCGATATGCCAACAATATGAGCTCTATACATTGTGGTTTCAGACAAGAAGATTTTTAAAGTTTTATGTGTACTATATAAGCCTATGTAAAATGAAGTGACCCCCGGACGGGGTCTATTTTTACCTGGGGCCAAGTGGATTCAGAGGAGATGTTGTTTGAAGGTTAATGTGAAAGGATGATGTACGCCGGACGGTGGGTGATCCTTATTGTTCACACTGGCACTTTAAGCAAAAGCTAAGAGTACCATGCATTCATATGAGTGCATGTCTAATTTGCAAAATCTAGCCACATTTTATAAATAACTCCACCATTTTCCTGCAACAATATTGGGTATAGCTAAACTGCTACTGAACTAAAAACTCCTACAACATGTACCACCCAAAAGCTTACTTTGTACAATCCTTTGAATGTTTTTGATATCCAAAGTAATCTCCACGGCCCGTGAAATAACCAACGAAATTCTGTGTCCGAAATTCGAATTCCGACGGTAAAACTATACAATACATGGCGAAAGTCATTTTCAGTCTCATTGCAAATATTGCAAAAGCATGCACAATTTTCACAATGAATTAGATCCTGGCAAAATATCTTAGAATGTTCTCCAAGGTCAAATTCGAAAATACCACCAAAACTGTATACTGCTACCATAATGGCGGCGCCCACACAATCAATTTTGTACATTGAGTCAATATTGGTTTTTAATGTGGGAATTGATCATTAAAAAACCCTGTAGTATGTGATTATATTCAATACAATCCGAATGTAGCTTGCTTCTAATCTTTGACTGACCAATAAACTATAACGAGAAATAAACATCAGAAAAAGTAGCCTCGGACGTGATAGATATTTGTTGAAATTTCCGATATTGACTCATGTACTAATATGTTGGGAGTTTTTTTTTAATTTGATATAAGAAATTATCATTCACGTCTTATTTAAGCCCCCAGAATTCAATCATTTTCCGCGGTCCTGTAGTTATGTAACGCCATGGCTCTTAAATTTTACAGGTGATGTTCAAATCCCATCACTGCTACTTTCTGGGTTATAGCACATTTCTTTGTCTGAGTTTTTTCAACGTTTACATAGATTGAGCATGCAAAAAGCATTTCGCATCTTACAGTTCTGTCAAAACTATTTGAAAAACATTAATTTTGAATGATCAAATTTTTGTATCATTTTCACTATATAAAGAGTATACTTTAGAGTTTCCACTCGGAGCCGCTATAACTGACCTTTTCTGACGTACTGTACAGCACGCCAGTAAACAGGGAACCAGACTAGGTTTCTCAATCGATGGTGTTGATCGCCAAAACCCATGACCCCCAATCATTGAAAGGTTTTTGTTATTATTCTCTTCTTCATTCAATTTGATTTCTTGAGCAATATGTTTTATATCATGACTGGAGAAGAAAGCTGTTAGTATTTTTCCAGTTAAAAAGAAACGGTTTAATGGTAACAATTGATAACATAATTGTTTATAGGGAATATAATTATACAAATCATCAGACGCCCCAACATGTTTGGTATCAAGTGGTCCTTCAATTATATGAAAACACAATTCTAAGAATAACCACTTAAAGAACAATTGACTTATTTATAATATAATTTGTTTCGATATTAGTCATGGATTTCTAATGCCACACCTCCTGCCACGTCACGGCGGAATTCCCAACGTTCGCTTCGTGCAGTTTACAGTATTTAATTTCCCGTAATGCATTCCACGGAAACTTGAAAAATGCAATTTCGTGAACATGTTGACACTTTTAGAAAGTACAAAAGCTACCTCAACTTCCAATAAAAAATGGGAGATCCTACTTTAGAGAGAAGAAAAACATGTAAATATTGATTAAAGTGTTCCTTCAATTTTGAGCGCTATTCTATGATTATTCTGCTTCATGCATATTCATATCTCCAACAATTTTCTTATCCACTTCACAGAATCTGTATTTCGCACGCAGTTGGAAACAGCAATGTACTACATCTACCCTTTCATAATAATCACCAACAAGTAAAATCATCACATGTACTCAACAAGAGGGCGATGGATCAATGTTTTTATGGCCCCACCCGACCCAGTTTCCTTGACTAACAGTTTATCATGACGACAAATTCTGACCAACTTTCGGGATGATTGGGTGCAAAGCATTCACAAGGTTTCTCTATTATTTGATCCTACATGACCCAGTGTTGATCTTGGCCTAGAGATCATAAAGACAACTATTCTGACCAATTTCATATCACATGATGATCGGGTGGAAAATGTGCCTTCTAGAGTTTCTAGAGTGTTAACAAAGTTGTTCTATTATCTATCCTGGTGACCTACATTTTGGCTACAGTTGCAATTACTACAAAATTACCGTCAAATCCCTGGATTCGTTTTTAAAGTCGTTAAGTCAATTTTCATTTCAGCTGCAAGTAGTCTTCTATTTACTCTTATTACGACAAACAGTCACTTTTATATGCAGTCATCTTCCATAAGCAGTCACATCTGCAAGCAGTCATAACTTTATAACAGTAAATAACCTGTTATGAACAATAGAACCGAACTTTGTTGTAAATTGATTTATTTCGAGTGTTTTATATAATTATTGCTTTGAGGTCGATGAAGAACCACTTTTAATTCAAATAAGATGTGAGAAAATATAATTATTCTTTGGCTTTAAGAGAATTTGTTTTATTATTATTTTAAAGCAATAGCAGATTATTCATTATTTTTCATTATTGTTTATCTAGGTACTATAAGTTTACATGAATGTTTAGCAAGCAGGAAATAAATGCACATTTTAACAGATGTGGAATATTTGAGTAACTTTCTTATTTTGCATATATGTATGCCTGTCCATCATTTGAAACACAAATCAGCATAAATGATTAAAATGTCTCTTTATGCAATTAAGGTGTGCCCCATCCCTGTCATGCTAATTTTATGATATCCATCCATTATACCCTATACAAACTTTGTAACATTGCTAGAATATCTGTCACCTTGGTTTCACCGAGAGTATGCCGCTTGGTGGTTGTAATTCGACATCTTGTAACTAACCTTTACCTTTAGATAAACTATAATATATTCTATATCAGGAATATGCATGGACCCGAATCAAACAGAACTTATACTTATGCATACTTGTCTCAAACGGGTTTCATATGATATTCACATTGTGCTAAACAATGGGGCATAGTAGCTATACATTGCTCACCTGAGTAGCAAAATGCTTTTGTGACGGCAAGTTATTGTCTTCAGTTTGTCAACAACTTTTTTCGGGTACTAGTAATCCTCGGAGTTAACCCATTAATCTTTTGAACATTTCAAAAGAGGGACAAAATAGACATTTTAATAACATATATTAATTGCTTCCCTTCATCCAGGCCAATGTTCAAATAACGCACGTGACGTTTATAACACTTGTCTTTAAGTCAAGTCAACGAATTCCAAAACTGAACAAATGTACAGACTTTGCGTTATCTGAAAAAGGGATTTACAAGTATCAAAAATTCCATTAATGCATGATTTATAACGTATTTTGTTACGAAAGAGTACCAGTGTATCTGCTTTGATAGAAATCGCTTCACTACTAAGATAAAATGCTCATATGTTTTCATGTACGTTACGAAAGCTAATGGACTTAGTATGAAAATACTCAGCTTTGTTATCACCGTCCCTGGCGTAATAAGTGCCAGGCATAACAACACGTGCAGTACGGTGTGACAGTACTTGGTCACAGATGTTCGAAGACGAATTTCACAAAAAGAAGAGCAGAATATGGTATTGTATATGGTATAATATAATATAGGACTTGATTATAAAAATTGAAGAACTGTTTCTAACAGCGAACGCCAGGTAACCCATTCGGTAGAAATTCGTCCTGGTAGACGAAGAGAGCGGTGTTTGAGCCTTTGTTAGGCTGCACATTTTTTTCAAACTGTTACGCTTTGATACTAACATGAAAAGAAAACTCAAAACTTATATCATTATTTTCCTGGATTTGTCTTTTGTATTTATAAAAATTTAAAAACCTGAAGTAGCAGGAAGATAATTACATTAACGATAACAGTACTTACTCATAAAACGCTGCTTGAAAATTCATTATTATGATCACTGTGATTATCAAACAGACCCTATTCATATAGCAGAAGTTTGGAAAAAATGAGTGAAAAGGAATACGGGACTTTTGGTCCTGCTGTTGGTAAGTAGAAAAAAGAGACTAGCACTAAATACTCGAAGCTGTTTACGTAATGGTAACCTTGTAGGACAATTCAAGCTTTGAAGTAAATTATCCTAAAAAATACCTTACCCTACTTTCTAACTAATTTGTACGTAATGCAAATACAAATGTATTCCGTTTAGTTTCAAATAGTTAGATCTATTCCTCAATTTGTAGATAAGAAAAAGATTTTAATTAAAGCTGCTCGTTCACAGTTTCCGGTGAAAAAAATTAATTCTCCAAAATGATACACTAAAACATGAAATGTGAAAGTAATGGCTAGAATCAGCAACACAAGTATAAATCTTAGTAGCAATTTCAGAAAATATGTTGAAAACGTTGGTGAGCTTGATTTTACGGCACATCTACACTAAATGTTTACATAAGAATTTGAAAATCGTTTGTAACGCTTTATAATTTGGTAGCGTATAATTTCAAATATACATATATACTTTACAGGAAGTTATACTGGAACCTTTTTATTTGACTTTTAGTTCTAAAATATGTAATTTTCAGACAGTTTGAAGAACTTTATTTTTTCACCAAACTCTGAGAGCGAGCAGCTTTGAATTTACAGCTATCTTCTACTACTATTACTTATCACCTAGGACTATATATTAGGACCCATTTATCACTTATTCTTAGATAACGAAAATTTTTTGCTTTTGTCGGGTTAAATGCATGAAATTTTCACTAACACCCGAACTCGAAATTGTACAACAACAACACTATTTTCTCATTTACAGATGTTAACACGTTCTTCGCTTATCCTGTTTACTATGAGGAGGGTATAGATAAAGTATCATCGCCAGAAAATTCCCGCTATGTGAACGAACTGATGAATCGCCTCGGTTATAGTTATGAAATGATCAAATACAGGCAGGTAATGTGGGCGGAAGGCGACAAACTTTTTAATCGTCATGCCAATTCAGTTTTCACACGGGTCACCACAGGTGGTAAAGGTGAAGGAACATCGTTGTATAACGAGAGCGATATTGACCAAATGTTTATAGATAAGAACGTCATCTGTGCTGACCTTCCACATACTTTTATCAACCAAGAGAATATCACGCTGTTCCAGACTGAGACGCAAGAAACATCACAAGGTTACACCAGGTTAAAACTTTTCAGGCTTGATAGGAGTTCCACCAAAGAGTTAACTTCATCTCTTTTTGCGGCTGAGACAGGTTTTAATTATCTGTCAAGTCAGTTTTTCACGGAAGCAATGAAGGCGTCTCAAAGAGAGCACTTCTTTAGAGACGGACTGACAGCTGAACCTACAAGTGGACCGTCTATTCCAGCATCATGCAAGTTTCTGAGTTTTGATAACGTCCGCTGCTTCCCATGTTTCTGTCCAGATATTATAGAACGATGGATATCCCGGCCTCGATCTCAAGGATGGCCTTCGCCAGAAATGGTACATAAAATATCTCGTCTCGATGGACATGTGGTGCCAGTCGGCTTTAAGGAATCTCTAAATATGTACAGAGAATGGAGGATTTGTTATTCGCTCGCCGAATTGTACTTGATGCGAAATTTAAATGAAACGCAACTCAAAGTATACATTATTCTAAAGATAATATCTAAGTCAGTTTTAAAAACAATTTGCAAGGATATGACCTCTTACATTATGAAAAATGTTATTCTTTGGATGTGTGAAATACAAGGACTAAGACGCTTTACACTGGAATTGATAATGGATCGCTTGTGTGATTGCATTAAATATCTTAAGAAATGTGTTTGTAAGAATAAACTCCCAAGTTTTATGATACCTGACCGAAACTTGTTGCCAGGGAGACTGGACATTGAGCAGAAACAAGAGCTGCTTAGTGCACTGTGTAACCTCCTCAAAGAAAGAGGTAGAATGTTTTTGAGATGTGGTAAATTACGAGATGCCATGATCGTGATGTACAAGACACCGAACATGTTTAGAGTGTTTAGTGAGAAAAGAGATAAAGTAGAGAGTCTGAGACTGATTATGAAGAGGATAGAATCAGAGATAAGGAGACCGGGCATGTCTGAGGAGGAGCTGTGTCAACTTTTATCGCAGAATGAACTGTACTGTGATATGCAGACACAGATCGAACAGTTGATACAATTTGATCGGCACGAACTAAGACAGATGGGGAAAACGCATGAAGAAATCAATGATGTGTGGGCTACGAAATTAAGACAGTTACTGTCATAAGTATACGTACAAGTGAAATAAAGTAAAAAACAAGATGCCAAGATGCTGCTTTCAAATATAAGCATAAGTTAATGTTGAACTGAAGACAGAATTAAGTGTGCATGAGAGAAGGCGTTTTTAAGATTGTAGTCATCAAAAATGTTTGCTTTAAAGGGACACAACCTACATCTAGCCGATTATATTCTCGAAACATAGATTATGTGTTCAATGAACGTAAAATTATAAATAAATACAATTTCAAAGAAAAACCTATGGCGAAAAATATCTCATTTTACCACAATTAATCAATATTGAGGCCTTCTGTTATCAATTGCATCCACCCATGTATTGTACAACAACAACTCTACATAGATTATTGAATGGTTTAGGGTATTGCAGCATATTTTGAAACGCTAATATTATCGACAATGACTGAAATGCATAGCTGAAAAATTTTAGGTTAATTTATAACACTTCCAAAGATTGTGTTATTTATGTTTTGGGGATTATCAAGTTTTACATCAGTTATAATTAAAGACACACGAAGAAGCTGATTACACAGTAGCCTCTTTTTTATATTTTATGCGTAACATTGATATGATATCCACGAAAAATGTTATGGCCATGGGTTTTTACATAGCGACCATGAGTTATTAAATTGAGGCCATGAGTAATTACATTATTGCCATAAATTATTACTCTGTGGGCATGAGTGAGTTACTACCTTGTGACCATGCGTTATTACGTATGATTTATTACGTTAGACCATGGGTTATTAAGTAGTGGCTATTAGCTATTTAGTTATGACTATGAGTTATTAAATTGTGGCCATTAGTTTCTACTTTACGATCAAGAGAACATGAATCGTGGCCTCGAAATAATTAAATCATGGCCACGTTTTCACATTGGCAAAAGTCTAATCATGACATGTGATTTAAAATTCGTCAATGTACATTAAAGTTTTATAAACCGTACACAATGTTTGTTCCCTTAATCCTTATGTGGATGGAGTGAAACATCCAGTCTGTAGATTTAAAGCACGTACCAATGTACTTTTAACTTGTTGACTTCCTGGTGGAGAAAAAGGGTCTAAACGTCGAAGGAGAAAGGAAGTTGCATTTTTATTATACTTTAAGTCGCTTATCTAAGCCAACTGGATTTCATGTGGTCAACAACGCTTAAGCGGTGGTGTAGAGGTTAAGGTATCTGAGGCTCATCCTGGATGCCGCGGGATCGAGCCCGACTGTAGTCACGACCGTATCTCCTCATATGACCCCAGTACTGCTTTTTCTAGGAAGCGGACTCGAGAGTGACTCGATAAGCTGCAAGCTTTCTTCACAATCGAGCTAAAATGTATGAACTAAACGCTTAAAATTTCAGCAAGTACTGAATAGCCTTTTGGCATTCTAGAGTACTGTACATACATGTGTGTTGCTGTACCTCCCGTTTCCACACATTACCCTTGTCAGTGTACCCATTGATCAAATATTAATCTCATGATACTAAAACTCGTCGACATCCTAGAATGACGCACTGTGTCTCTATGCAAGAATGACGCGCTGTGTCTCTATGCAGGAATGACGCGCTATGTTTCTATGCAAGAACGACGCACCGTGTCTCTATGCAAGAATGACGCACTGTGTCTCTATGCAAGAATGACGTGCTGTGTCTCTATGCAAGAATCACACTATGTATTACTATCCAAGAATGATGTGCTGTGTCTCCATGTAAAAATGACACGAGGTGTCCCTATCTAAGAATGACACACTGTGTCTCTATGCAAGAATGACACACTGTGTCTCTATGCAAGAATGACGCACTGTGTCTCTATGTAGGAATGACACACTGTGTCTCTATCCAAGAATGACGCGCTGTGTCTCTATGCAAGAATGACGCGCTGTGTCTCTATGCAAGAATGACACGAGGTATCTCTATACAAGAATGACGCGCTGTGTCTCTATGCAGGAATGATTCGGTATGTCTCTATACAAGAATGACGCACTGTGTCTCTATACAAGAATGACGCGCTGTGTCTCTATGCAAGAATGACTCGACGTATCTCACTACAAGAATGTGGCGCTGTGTCTCTATGCAAGAATGACACGACGTATGTCTATATAAGAATGACGAACTGCATCTCTATGCAGGAATGATTCAGTGTGTCTCTATGCAAGAATGACGCACTGTGTCTCTATGCAAGAATGACGCACTGTGTCTTTATGCAAGAATGACACACTGTGTCTCTATGCAAGAATGACGCACTGTGTCTCTATGTAGGAATGACACACTGTGTCTCTATCCAAGAATGACGCGCTGTGTCTCTATGCAAGAATGACGCGCTGTGTCTCTATGCAAGAATGACACGAGGTATCTCTATACAAGAATGACGCGCTGTGTCTCTATGCAGGAATGATTCGGTATGTCTCTATACAAGAATGACGCACTGTGTCTCTATACAAGAATGACGCGCTGTGTCTCTATGCAAGAATGACTCGACGTATCTCTCTACAAGAATGTGGCGCTGTGTCTCTATGCAAGAATGACACGACGTATGTCTATATAAGAATGACGTACTGCATCTCTATGCAGGAATGATTCAGTGTGTCTCTATGCAAGAATGACGCACTGTGTCTCTATGCAGGAATGACGCACTGTGTCTCTATGCAAGAATGACACGACGTATCTCTATACAAGAATGACGCGCTGTGTCTCTATGCAGGAGTGATTCGGTGTGTCTCTATACAAGAATGACGCACTGTGTTTTTTTGCAAGAATGACACGACGTATCTCTATACAAGAATGACCCGCTGTGTCTCTATGCAGGAATAATTCGGTGTGTCTCT
>JAUMHA010212268.1:0-15906 GCA_032359765.1 Saxidomus gigantea | reverse complement strand
ATTTCACAATTATCGCTAATAGCGACAGCAACTTAAAAACTGGCTCTTTTCTACATAAATTCTATAGTTAAATAACATTCATCTTTAAACTCCCAACTGCGTAGTATCTTCGTGACTTCGCTACCTTCGATTTTGAGTGAAAACATATCGTAACCGCGTAGTTAACCAGAACGACATTCCGTCTGTTATCAGAACTTACATTTTCATTAATAACCGATAAAATGGCGTTTATAAATGCAATGTATGTAAATTATTGCCAGTATAAATGGTATATGAGGTGTGTCACTTTCAGCGCGTTTTGATCGGCTGCTTACTAAAGTAGTGCATGTCTTAACTGCGTAATAAGAAACAGACCACTTAAGTGCCATAATGCTGTATCTGTCGAACTGTTAAGAGGTACTTACAACCTACGTACATTAACTTAAAAAAAATGACTAAATTCTTTTTTAGGATATATTATCGCATATTTTTCTTATCTTTGAAACAATATAAATCTTTGAATTCATACCAACACCAAAACTGTTGATTATTTATGTTACTTTCTATAAATATGAGATGTGATCAATCTGAAGGCTTATTTAGAAGTTTCAAAAGTAGAAACTGCTCTTCTCAGAAACTGGGAACAATAAATGTTAGGATTAGAAAATCCTCACATTTAAAAATGAGTCGCTGTTGCTGATATATGAACATAATACCCCGGTTGGTTATGAACGACATGTCGTTTGAATCGAATTATTGACGACGGACGATGACAACATGGTGATAGGAATAGTTCACTATCGTACACGCGCTTTAATACATCTTATTTTATGTTTTCCAGTGATTCATAGAGTTTTCTTGGTGAAAAAAGAGTGGTAATCCACAGTAATGTTTTGAAACAGAGGATTAGCATTTTTATTTTTCACTGTTTTCGCAATCGTTAACCCGGATTTACGTCAGAAAGTATACCGAGCGTAATTAACGCTGGAAACCATTCGGCGATGACGTCGTTTAAATGACGTCACTTGCGCTATGTGTTCCGACAACGTTTACCGCGATTGTCGACATTTTATAGAAATAAACTCAATAAAAGTAGAGTTTTAACCATAAAATAAACAAAAAAATTGTTGGTATCGGTGTAATATCACGTTAATTTACATTGTGAACACCAAAAATGGTTATTGCTGCGCTACTCGTGGAAATATTACTGTTGGTGCCCACTCGGTGAAAAAATAACGTGATCCTACACCGAAACCAACAATTATCCTCAATATCTTGGTCTTAATTTTGTAAATAGTGGATAACACCAATGCACTAATTTGGTCAGTACAATATTTTATAGAAATGTTCTCAAAAATATGGAGCTTTAGAAAACGGATAACATAGGGCCCTCTATTGGCATTATGGTAAGCCATATCACAAATTCAGAAATTATGTAGTAACGAATCAATTCCTGATTTTACGGCTCGTTGTATTTTCGGATTGAATCGGAACAAAACGCCAATACAGACCACTGTTTGGTACCATTACTCTTTGTTCCACTTTGAACCCTTATTCTATGTAGTTTCATTTCACTTGGATTGTAGATGCAGATAAAGGTCTATTAAAGAATTATGCAAAGAAAACTATATTGGAAACTGGTGAATGCTGCATTACTCTAGCTTCAAAGCTTTATTTGTGATTGTAACAATAGAAGCAGTGATCATTTAAAAATTGTACTTTCTGTTTAATAAAGAAGCAGTTAATACTACATTTGCTCATGTATGATATCTAGATCAAGTTGATCATAACTAAATTATAAAAGACTTACACACATTTGTATTTAGTATCAAGTTCAAACAAATTCTGCTGACAAACTCTTCGAGTTTGTTTCTTCTTAGATGTAAAAATTGCTATACAGACCTTCTTTTTCCTCCTAATAAACATTTGTAAGAACATTGTAGTGGACCATGAAGAAGGTTAGTCTTGCGTAATGACTGCAAATGCATCTTGGATTCAAACTTGTACAATGCAAGTAACAGCTATTGATGTGCTACACAAAGTATATGATATCAATGCCGAATTTCCTTTAAAGTCCAAGGATCACATTGCATTTACTGATGTACATGTGTTAAAACATAGATTTATTGATAGGATAATGATAGAACCATGCTCTATTCATTGTAAAACAATGTCGACTTATGCCTTTCTTTCGTGTTCAAGTTGTTTCCTCAAGAAAAAGAGTTGTCAGAAAACCTTCATTACTTTGTGCAATGTTATTGGAAATGATACTGCGCTACGTTTCTAATATGTACTATGTACATAAAATACATATCTAATATGTAATATCTACAATTTAAAAAAAAAGATGACCATTTCATTGTCAAAAATTACAGACCAGTAAGTATACTGACATCAACATCAATATTTATTTTAAAAGCTTCAATGAACAATTTTCATCTTACTTTGAAAATATATATTCATTAATACATTGCTGCCTTTAGACCAAAATATGGCTGTCAGACAACTCTTTTGCCCTTGATTGAGGACTGGAAAACTGCATTTGATAGTAACAACCATGTGGGTGCCAAAGGTTTTTGATTGCCTGCCACATGATCTCATAGTCCTCAAGCTGGGCGCATACGGGTTGTCTGATAGCGCATGTTCACTAATAAAAAACTATTTATCAAATAGGAAAAAGAGAGTTGAATTAAGACACTCCCACAGCTCATGGCTTGAGAGAAACAAAGGCGTACCACAAGAGTTAATTCTTGGCCCCTTGCCCTTCAAAATCTTTATGAATTACATATTTTACTTTGCTGAAACATCTACACTTTACAATCACGCTAATGCCAATCCCATATCTTATAATCATACAAACATAAATGAACTTAAAGCTATACAAGAAGACGAAAGTAAAACACTTATCAAATGGTTCAAACTACATAATGTACTAGTAAATAAAATGCGGGCTAATCCAGACAGGTTTCAGGCCATAGATGTTGGAAGAAAAACACAAAATAGCATATTAAACTGTTTCAAAGTTGAAGGTATAGACATTTTATGTGAAGAAAATGTTAAGCTACTAGGTAGCAACATTGACACTCTTTTAAATTTCAATGAACAAATAACTAAAATGTGTAAAAAGGTAGCTAGGCAATTTAATGTCCTTCTTAGAATAAGTACATTTGAACACCTGAATGTAAATTACTAGTGTACAAATCTTTTGTAAGATCTTCTACATTTAATTTGGCGTTTTTGTAGCAAAACAAACACAAGGTTATTTATAAGCTGCTCGATCTCAGATTTATGTAAAAAAAAATATTTCAAACTGTATGTAAATAACGTATTTTAGAACGTATAGTCATATAAAAAGGCTCGAGTACAAATTCCTGTCACGTCTTTCTCTAAATTTAAAAAAAAAACGCTACCCAATTAAAAAGCGTTGCAAACGCTTTTGAAATTTCAATATAAAAAATGTGTGTAGCGGTGCCGTGTAACCGACATTTCCAATCGATTTCTGCAAATTCCTACCTAGATTCTTGCTTATATTTCGATTCTTGCCTTTAGTTTTATATTTATGTATAATTATGTCAATTATTAAAAAAGATATTTTTATAAACGGTAACTGAGAGCGAGCAGCTTTAACTCCAGTTACGACGATCTCTTAAACAAAGTTAATATGCCTACGCTTCATCTAAGTAGATTGGAAACATTTGCAATTGAAACCTTTAAATGACCATGCCATCTTTCACACCATATTTGAATTATTTGGTACAATTTAAAAATTCATCTTATTTCTTTAGGTACAGAAGTACCAAAAGAGTAACATCAATTTATGGTAAGCAATCGTGTAGGTTCAAGGCCAAGCATATCTGCCACAGTATGCCAAACCATATTAGACAAGAGGAAAATTACAAAGAATTTATCAGACTCGTCCGGTTCTGGAGTGGCCCAACCTGCAAGTGTTCAATGTGTTCCTTATTTTCATCTCTCTGTAAACCTTAAGTTTAATACTGCTTTAAATGCGCTACATTTATTTTGTTCATTTAAAGCTTCCTTTTTAGTTTCATGTCTTTGTTTTCTTCATCTAAATGTATTTATGTATCTTATCATGTTCTTACTTAAATCATAACTGCATCTGTTAAGTTCATGTTTTGTGTTTATCTCCTATATGCTTGTTTTTGCTGTTACTCTGTTATTGAGTTGCATTATGTTCTACCTTTAATATGCATGCCTTTAGTCGCCTATGCATTTATGTGTTACAGTTATGTTTTAAAAAACCAAGGTGAAGGTGTCGCTTACTCAGTTCCCTTAAATTTCTTACACCATTTCTAAATTATTCTCTTTTGTGTCTTTGTTTTGCTAGTCAAATACTATTCCCGTAATCTTATTGCAGTTTTTTAGGCTATTTTTAGTTAATAGTACGTCCATGACACATGTTTTAAATATACACTGTGTGTTATTCTTATCCTTTCCTGCGTGCTAAAAGTGTTGTTCTTGCTCTTAATATAATATTTTATGTGTAAAAATGTCTTAAATGCCTATTGTATCTCCATTTTGTCTGTACTTTTACTTTTCAGGTAATATGTTTTTGTTAAATCTTGTTGTTAAGAAATTCATTATTATGTCGGTAAATAGCTTTTAGCTAAATTATAAATGTTCTCTATGTTCTTGTAACACCCGACTTTAAATAAAGTTTCTTGAATCTTGTATCTTCATCGATTAAAGAGACAACGTTAGGAATGATCTTAATACAAATAAAGATCGATTATGTCATTTAAACATCTTTCTTGATAAAATGAGAGCTACATAGTTACTTGTTAATGTGATGCTAGGACTTTTATAAAAGGGAACATGATCCTTATAAATAAAAAATTCAGAATCCTTGTCAAATACCCTATTAATAAATAGGCATTATTAGGTGCATGTATATGGGCGTATAGAAAAAAATAATTTATGACTTCACATAGTATAAACTTTGGTCTTTTATATAATATTACGAACCGTGTGTGAGTGCAATATTGTCTATCTTCTCGAGAATGTCATTCTTTCAAATATGTCGAGCAATTGTTACAAGAGATAAATTAAATGTCATTTTTTAAAGCATTTGATATAAACATATGTGAGTTATTTTGTGCATGTATCACCTGCGATGCTAAAGCAATTCCATTGTACGCGGAAGTGATTATTTTTGTGCCGTTTTAGCTTGTGTGTAAATCATTATTATTATTATAAATGAAAAGTGTTCCTAGTATCAGGTGGTGTAAATGACAATCTTCGTTTCCGGCTTGACATTAAAAATTGAAAAATACTGCAATAAGTCAAATAGAATTATAATCGTTTCAATAAATGACATTCATGTATTTATACCCAAGAAATATACATGGCAAAAGTTTTTAGAACAGCTTCAGTGAAACGTAAAACCTCGGTATAAAACCATTTGTCATAAAATTAGATTAGCCGCCTACGTTAAAATATTAATTGTATTCCTGTTAATCACAACGCAAATAAAGAAATAGTCTTTATTAAACTTGTCTCATAACCGCCTTTATTTCATAATGTATTTTAAATGCTTTGATTTTTTGAGGCAAAGATCATATTGTGCATGTGCAGGATACACAGAAATCAAAAAGTTATTTGATCGTACATGAACCTCCTTGACCCGGAGAAGGATTTTGATGAAACCAAATTTGTACCTGTATAAAAAGGTAAAGATATTTGTTTGTTGTTATAGTGTCATCCATACTTAAAGACAACTTCTTTCTAAGCACATCTATCTCCTGAATGTTATCCTTTAATGCCAAGTACCAGGCAGGCCATATGTTGACGTGCACAAGTCAAGGTCATGGTCCCACATAGAAGTGAATGTAATTAAGACAATATCTGCTTAAAGTAAGACTTCATGCGCAGTTACAATGGTCATGTGTGATGCACGAAGTCAAGATGGCGACACTTTATGTTTTGTCCATTGATGCTTTGCTGCCCACTGCAATGGTAAATTCGAGAATCGTCCTCTTATACTTTGGACATAGCTATTTTAATAGTCTGTTATCGCTCATTGCGATAGAAAAACGTGATGGACCTGGCAGTTTTAATATGTGTGTATGTATGTATTGATTTATGTAAGGCATTACTGCAAACTACGCCACGAAGTAACAATGATCTGGCTCACACTAAAGTAAATCAATGATTAAGCGGAGTGTTTGTATAGCATTACTGCAAACTGTGTCATGAGGTAACAAATATCCGGCACACACTACGGTCTACGAGTAAATCGACGAGTAAACAGAATACATGAATTGAAAGACCGGTTTTATCCAGCAGCCATTATGACCAATTTACCATGCCAGCAATGAAACCACAATACATTTCACATTACTGAGGCCAAGGAACTGTTCCATATGACACATATTGCGCTAAACGTGACAAGATTTAACTGTATCAAAGGAATACTATTGAAGGAAAGAAACAAATTTAAACAGTTCATGTGCAAATATATCTTTATTTGAAAATGAACTATAAAAATTACATTGATATCATACATGTACATGTACATGTACCCTGTGAGCTTATGTATATAGCCAGATAAAAACAAGTCTTGATGTAAATAATGAGATTGTGTACTAAAGGATTACAACAGAATGCACTTGATCTGAAATGTGTACATGCAGTATGTTCCAAGTACCATTTGAAGTTACTGTTCAGTATAACTTTAAGTTTTGTTGCAAATGGTCTAGTTGTTTTCGAAAATCTGATGTTTTAAGTGCAATGCTCGTGACAGATGAGGAAAGATTGATAAAGAGGCTGCTAACAAAAACTTAAAATGAAAACAGCTGTCATGGAAATATTGGAAAGACACAGGTTGCAGAGAGACATGCAGAAACAAGGGAAAACAGCTACCAGAGCCTAGCCCTTTTACACTTAGATCCCATGGTTCTTTTACAATGTATGGCCCACAATGTGCACCGCCACACAACCATACGTATTAGTTATCTCTTCATAGTCTTCGGTACATTTTGGTTACTCTTGGTAACCTTTAGTAACCATCATCTATAATCTATTGGTTTCAATTGTCACATTTAGTACTGTACAAATATGTAACCAAGAGGAATTTGTTTTATTCAACTTACATTTTGGTTACATTAGTTACTATTGTTGCTTTGGATTTATATATATGTAAATATACATTTTTCACCTTAGAATTTACATTTTCGGCCCTATTTATCTTTAACATGTACATGTCCTAATCTCATCCATATGATCATAATACAAACATTCTTAACATCAAAACAAAAACAAACAAAAGCAAACACGAATCTCACATTCTTGGGCCAAAATTGATGCTGAAACGACATTATGATATTCTCGAGGTCATTATCGTGTCGACAGTGTTGAATCAATCTCCGGAGTCAGATCCAGCGCTGGCTGCATTTTGCATATAAACCATAATTGAACATACTTGCTTTTAAACTGTTTTAACCCTTATAATATCAGCCTTTCAGCACAACAGATTTTATAATTACATGATTGTACATACTTCACGATAGGGATTTTAAGGTGTTTGGTTTTGTACCTTTTTCCCACACTCTCTGTCTGGAGGTACCGAGTGGATTGAGTAGCCCTGGAAAACTGACGTTCTTTCTTTTTTTAAATCCCCACGCATGGCTATAATGTTTAAGTATTGAATAATAGTCATAAGCGTAGAAGGAAAAATATATTTGGGCCGGAACGTTTTAGCTTCGGATCAAAACAAAACATCTCAGTATTTGTTTCAGACATATAGTGTCTGAAATTTGGCCTCGACATTTGTTTACTTTATTAGCAAAATAGCCATATATTTCATGCACCAAATTGTTCGGGAAAATTAAAACAAGCTTTCTGTAGTGACGGTTTAGTTAAGAAATGTTGTTTCTGTTTCATACATCACATACTTTGAGTACAAATAGAAATGTATGTAGAACACACCAAACATTTTCATTTTAAATATTTCTCAAAATTGATTACTATCATGCGCGCAATAAACTATAATCTTGGTACGGAGATGGATGAAAAACAATAATGATAGTTCATTGCAAAATACCAGCAATTTTGTTGTTTTTGACAGTTTTACTTTCACTTTCATTTCGAGTTTTTCCACATGTTTCAAAACATGCATTGTTTGGTTCAATTTCACGACTACCTAGATAGTATACATGAAATATCAGAAATTAAACTACTGCTCTATCAAATCAACTGTTACACCGGCCGGCCTATAAGGTACTGTATTTATCGGCTACGTTGCATATTTTTCATTTCTGTATAGTGTAAATTTTGACACACATAATTGGGTCACCAAAACAGTAAGTGCTCACGACACAAATCAGGTTTAATACAATATAACAACAGTTGATACAATATCAAAGGGTACAATGCTGCACACTATAAATATATATACATACGATTATTTTTTGAGAATATGTTATGAAAACGTTGATCGTCAACCGCTCGTTGCAATAAGGTTGGCGTATTTCCAGGTATCACATGATCGAAACAAAACTAAATTCGTCCGCGTGGGAAAGGTGATCAAACAGTAAACATCCGCATAAAATATAGTAGTATAGTGTTTTCATGTCACAGGCAATTGTTGTGTTCTATATTTATTTATTTTTGAATTATTGAACACTTTTGCTTAAATTGAAGCATACCTATGTTGTAGAGCTATGATCAAACCGTTCGATAATTGAGACGTACTTCGGTTTTAAAAGTGGAGATTGGATGTATCGGAATACGGGTACCATAGTTGTGAGTGACTAACGTCACCACACAACTAAAACATGAATTCAATATCATAATCCCTCACTTGGTAAATGCGTTATGTGTTTTACTAAGTCTCAACATGGACATTATCTTAAGTAAAGGGTTTTAGTTTGTTCTTCTCTTTAACGTGAATTTTAGACACTCTGAACGGATCACACATTCATTTTCCATTTCCAATTGTTTCGCAAAAGTTTGAGGAACCCCGTTTATTTTCCCTGTCGTATGATTGGCAAGGTACGGGAGCCTTACAATGTAAACATGCAAAACACATTTATAATACACTTATACATATTACAATTATCATAAACATTTAAATGACAAATTAGTAATTTGGCTTAGGAATTTATATACATGCACATAACACGCCAGGAAGCGATCTGAGCTGTTATTGACAGAACGTGTAGTATTGTTTCGAATTGCAAATAAGAATATACATGTATAAAATACGTGGAACGAACATAATTAAGACGGTATCATCCTTTGCATTTAAATACTGTCTTGCACGAAAAATAAAAAAGCAAAACGAGAACTGGAGAGCCTAAACCAAGTTTGGCTGTATCGTTTTCCCATTTCCAATAAGTTCAAGGTCTTTGAACTTAAGTTCTGCATTTCCTATTTATATTTAATATCCTTCAAACTGCAGCGGTTATCATAATTACAGACTATTCAAAAGAACAAAAATGTATATGTACTTTAGGATGGCTCCTGGACTTTTAGAACGGACATTTAAAGCGAGTATACGATCGAATGCACACTTCTTATCTAAAGATTGCATAAACATTACTGTAAGGGTTTTTTGTTTCTCGTATAGATAGAGAGCCGTCAAATTCACCTGAAAATTCCATTAGATATAAACATTATAGATAGAAGCCGTTTATATGTTGCAATACAGATTACATTCCGGAAATGTTTTACAAAGTGATAACAGAACAGCCCGGATTAAAAAGGATAATCTCCATTTGAAAATGACAGAAAAGCTTAAAACTTTTCACGCATGAATAATGAAAGCATTTGTCATTCAAATATGTAAAATGTCTAAAGCACCATTGAAAAGTGCCGTATCGTCTCGGTAAGTAGGCAACCAACCAGTTTGGACTTTGATTTTATAGCAACTGCTCTTCAAGCAATCTTGCAAAATTGTCTTACACAAATAAATGCCTTTAACTATCGCGTCAACTTAAGATCTAAGAAACACTAATACAGCAATATAGGGAAATGAAAAAACGTGCAATCCGTTTTTCTGCAGCAGTATTTCAAACAGGGAAATTCTCCACGTACATTTGTATATTGTAAAGTTGTAGAAGCCAGTTTCAATATACGAAACCGTTTGGTGAAAATCCCAAGGCTAATGTTCTTTAGTTTAGCATCAGTTCTTTAGATAAATGTATTCTGCTGTGCAATGTTCTAGAAGTTCAAATAACACATGATTGGGGATGTAATTACTAGCCGTATTTAATTGGTATATTCTTTCGGTACAATAATAATATACTCTAATGTTTAACGGTTGTTTTCGTTATTCGGTCCTTATGAAATAATGTTACAAATAAATACACAAACACTACATGTATCTTATGATTATGATCTGTACGCATTTCTTAAAATATTTTGTAATCTGCTAGTAGATACATTGCATAAAACGAATTCGACCTTCAGTATCGTTAAGTGATAAATGTTGTAACTGCCGTTCTAATAATAGACATATTCAACCACCTGAAATAATAACTTCATATTCTAGGAGTAATGTTCAGCCGACTACATTGACAACTTTCCTAAGAACGATGTTTAGGTTTATTCTTAAAATGTCTGCCTTTAAAGTGACTGAAACACGGTTTACAAGACTAAAATTGGCAGATTAAATGGCAGATTTTCATGGCAGAATTTCCTGGCTTATCAGATTCCAGGGATCTAGCGCCCCCGTAAATGACGTAAGAACAAACCGCTTTACGAATGAATGTGTTAATTCATACGCTACCACGTACACTTTTTAAAATAGTTATACAATAACTGGCTACACTGGCTGCAGGTGCAATTCTCAGGGAAATGTTTGTAGTGGGAGAGCAGCTCAACGCCTTTTATATTTGTAAAGATATGTCTTGTTAATTGATTTTAGTATCACTTTTATTATGAAGAACTCTCTTTTTAATGAATTGATACGCTCCTTGATTATTTCGTAACGATAATTAGACCTTTTCCAGTACTTAGTAATACCGTTTCATCTCTAGATTTCATTATAACATGTATCTTGAAAATATCTTTAAAATCATTTACTTTGAAAAAAATCTTCAAAAAGGCAATCAAATTCATCTATTAATTGAAATCATATCTTTAAGTTAAATTTAAATTGAAAACGAGATACATCTAAAGGGAGTGTAAACCTGTTGGGAGTTGACCGGGATAAATTCAATTTATAGATCATGGTGCAGTAAGGTAAAATGTGCTATTTTGTATAATGTACATGAATTGTGTACAAAAGAAATGCTTGTCAGTATTATTTCCCAGCTACTGCTTGGGGTAATTAAGTGAAACCTCACAGAAGTTTTGAGTACTAAGCAAAGTTGTCCATAGCATCGACTAGTTGCCTAAGTTTTTATCGGGTTATTACCTTTTGAGGATTTGTATACATATACTGTACGTAGAGATGTATGTCTGCGCTATTTCATAGCAGTCATTGGTTTGAATGCAATGCAGTTTTACTTAGATGTGCTTAACGTTGAATAGTACACCCTGACAATTTTCATTCAGTTATTGTCCTTTGTTTTTTTTTTGCCATATATACAGTGTACATAGAAATGTATGGCGGCGCTACTGGCCAGAATACAATGGTAATTTACAAGAACGATAAGTGCTAAGCTTTGTTGTGGAAATTATCAGCATTTTACCCCTGGATAGTTTTCATATAATTATTGTCCAGTTAAATTATACATCCATATCGTGTACATGAGATCCTTAGGGGCACGCGATTTCTCAGCAATCACTTATTGAAAACAAATGTAAGTAGCTACGAGTGGTAACTAGCACTCTTACCTTAGCATAATGCTGGCATCTTGTTCGTAAATAAAAAGCAACCCTAACCACCAACGTGTAGTACATTTGTATGACCAATATCAAAATGCTATGATATAATTACATTTCTTGTTGGCGGTTAGTAAATAAAATTAATTCATAAATATGAAACATATCTGATATTTTTTCTGCTATTGAAATACACAAAATACTGGTTGTCATGACAACAAACTTTATGTACAGAACTTTTTTTTCCACTTTCCAGTTTTTTTTCTGTTTTCAAGTTCTTACTTAAACAGTAAAATACAACCTGAGGAAGTATGTGATAAAATCTTCCCTCTGGATGCAAGAGAACCTACACAAGTCTTTCCATGAAGCTGTAAACGGTTGGTCCGATTTTTACCCAAACTTTATATACTCTATGGACACAAAAAAGACAAGGCATCATTCAACATAAACTTCTCAACTCGTCTATTTTGTTGACAAAACAAATGCAGTCCACCGAATATTTTAGCTCTTGATAGAAGATACAATATGATATATATCTACAAAAGTACAAACTCTACATTCCTGAACAAGAGCCGTCCCTCATAAGTGACAAATGTCTCCGTCATAAGTGGCAAATGTCCTAAAAGATGTGATTCACAGCCCGTGGCCTGACCTTCAAGTTGTAGACCCCAGTACTTGTGAATAACACTTTATTTCAATGTGCTGAACTGTTTTTTTCTAATTTTCAAACAAATCCTTCAATGTATAGCGGACATACAATCGGGACATATACGTGTGCCTATATACAGGATTTCTAAAAGCTCTAATCTCTAAGTGTCGCTTTGACCTCAAAGTAAGGACGTTGGACTTTCGTGTGATTGTCATCTCCATGTGCTCAACAGTTGTGCCATGTAAAGTGCTGAACATTTGTATCATATGATTTGCAAACCCCTTCACGCATGACAAAGATACAAGCCAAGACACGAACATGTGCAATCATAAGGGATTTACAGAAAGCCAAACCCAAGGTTTCTACTGATAAGGGAACAAACGCGACAAGGCTGGTAGCAAACACATGTTGTGTGTTCGAGTTGTTTAACGCTCGAGTAAAAGTAAATGGCTTGACCGACGTTTCAGATTGAAAGTACAAACCGCCACTTAACTCTATATGTGGATAGACTGCAGATATAACTTAACATATAGAAATGTTTGAACAAATTGATGACAGAGATACTGTTTAACAAAACGTTTTTAACCTGATACAGAAGCAAATAAGGTCAAAATCAGTATTCATTTTCTTTCTTCTGTCTGGAGATGAACATAACTCAGTACTTGCCGATGTAAAAACAGTTCGGTGGCGAGTTTTATATTGCCAAGCATAAATAACGATATAAACAAAGTGTGTGTACATTTGTGAGTCTTCTTACTTGCACTACTATTTTAAAACCAAGCAACTGACGTTAGATGTAAAAGCAAGTCTTCTTAATTTTCTTCTCATTATAATGAACTGCGGCAATAATGATAACGAACAGGTATATATTGCTTCGGAGTAATTACAATAGGGTTGATAAGATGTGCAGAGTAATTACTTTTTTATAGATATGGAGCTATGTCAGAGAATTAATTAATTTAATTGCCTAAATGTGATTTTGAAGTTAACGATATTAAGTACAATCTAATGTTTCTGTTAATTACGTTAATTTTAGGTTTTGACTCATTTAATGGTTCTTTGACATGCGTGTGATTAGGTGTCTCACGAGAAAACATCCCTCCATTGATTATTTTGAAAAATATTCACGTTATTAGTTTTGAAAGATTTACTTTAATGGCTACGTATTTATACCTAATACATGTGTATAGGCAAACAGAGCTGTTTTCAACAAAAAGTTCTTCAGTTGCACGAGACGAAATTATTCCAATGTTCTCCTGTGCTGACTAATTTTGAATTATTCCTTTTATGCTTAAAACTTAGTAAATGAGTTCATACGAATATTTACAATTCGAAGTAGCAAACAAATATGACTTATTTGGCGAAAAAGAGATGCAAAGAACGTGATTTATAAAGCCTTCTTTGAAATTAATTATGTTTTGTTAAAAATGCTACAAAACGCGTAAATATTTTTCAGAAATATCGAAATTAATGTATGTACTACTCACAATTCTTGCGTGTCTATTCGATGATCGTCGATGATTTCTTTTGTAGGGCCATAATAATGTACAACATGCTACTGACAAGTATCCTAAAAATGTTATATCGTCATTTTTCCGTGTTTTAACATGATAACAGCAAAAGCGCAATTCGCTAAGAGCTTGCAAAATGAACGGAATACAAAGACGATTATCTCTGATATCTCAATTACTTTAAAGAGGCACTCCCTACATCCAGCAAATTATATTCTCGAAACATAAATTGTGTGTTCAATGAACGTAAAATGATAAATAAATACAATTTCAAAGAAGAACCTATGGCTAAAATGCATCATTTTACCACAATCAATCAATATAGAGGCTTTCTGTAATAAATCACATCCACCCATTTATTGTACAACAACAACTCTACATAGATCATCTAATGGTTTACAGTACTGCAGTATATTTCAAACCGCTGATTGTATCGACAATGATTGGAAATGTATAGCTTGAAGTTAAAATACTTCCAAAGATTCAATTATTTATGTTTTTGAGGTTATTTAGCTTGGCATCAGTTATAGGGTATTTCATGATACTTTTATATTCAAATCATTAGTGATGAAGTGATATGCTATGACTATACGCTTATGGAGTGTTTCGAGCATCAAGCATATTTTAACACGCTCCTCTTCTTTGCACTTACATGTAATATAGAAAATCCCATCTTCAGCAGTTCACTTCACATTTTTTTGATATACATGTATTTATGTGCATTGACAAAATTGCGGTGAAATGGACGATAAAAATTGCCGTACTATACTTTGTATGGATTAAAGGCAAATAAATCGTGTATTTAAGTAATTAAGTTGTATATATGGACCTGAATGCATTCCCGTGCCAACATTATTTAGAAGGTTTTACGATATCGAAGCTAGTATATCGACTGTTAAAGATTATACCGATCTTTGTCGACCTTGATACATTACCTATTAAATAAAATGTCGCAGTTGATGTAGAAGTGGACGGGCGCTGCATACACACTGGTAATGAGCTCTATGAATACTCAGAAAGAGCACAGTTATTCATAGAACAATTTCATTAATTACCTGTACAGTAACAGCATTTGGACTTCAACTGTCACTCAGCTTATTTGAAGCTAATGAAATTCGATACTGTAACCACTTTCTGCACATTACGTTAATTTTAGCTATTTGCTTACCTCGGTTGATGTTTTAGTGATTTTTAAAATGCTCTAAAATATTATGGCATACAGAAGTTCATCAGTAGCTTCCTACTGTAGACATGAGACGAAATTCACATGTTCTTCTGTTTTGATAAGACTAACCTATAGAGTCATTAGCCTTAGAACTTCTGTTACGCAATTTGTGGCTTGTCTTCGTTAGGAGATTTCAATAAAAATCATGCTGTAGGAGGTACACGGGTCATTTGCATCAAAGACGCGAGAAATATTCCGTCTTGTTAATAATGTAAGGAATGCTGTTTGGTTCGGGTGCAAGAGAACAAAACATAACAGTGTACATTACAGTCTTTGCAAATAAAAATGTACAGAAATGTCTAAGCAATTTCTCGAAATATTAATTTGTAGCTCCACACTGTACATAAAACTTTCAGAATAAATTAAGATTTGAGGTCAAACTGTGTATGGTTATGGGACATTGTATGGCACAAGTATATAGAACATGTTATTCAATGTTATTCAGAACCGTTTGAAATAAAAACAACGCACAAGGTGGATTCCTCGCGTGTTAATAAATAAAAACAAGAGCTGTCCCTCACAAGTGACGAATGCCCCCAAAAGAGGTGCCTCACAGTCTGTGTCCTCTCCATGTGCTCAATAATTGTGCTATATTTTTAAAATCTTCCATGCATGACAGAGTAACCATGCATACAGTATTCTATTACTTTAAAAACTAAGTGTGACCTTGACCTTTGTGTGCATAATATGCATATATAGAGGAATCCATTACCTTCAAACTCTAAGTATGACCTTGACCTTTGAGCTAGGGA
>JAUMHA010212157.1:0-15910 GCA_032359765.1 Saxidomus gigantea | reverse complement strand
ATGGTACAATTGATGTTGATGGGACAATGACTCTCATGAAAACGACGATTTTGATGAAACTGATTAATGATTAATTTAATTGCAAGGATGAATCTCTTCATGATGATTATGATGATGGCGTATATGTTCAATATTGTATTAGTTCTACAGTACACGATAGTAATGATTATCATTAGGATAATAGTGAATAGTATTATATACTGATGAAGACTTTTTAATAATGAACGTAACCAAGATATCCTATGATACTAGAATCGTTTGAGATCACCCCCGAAATAAGGCAGTTGTACGTTGTACATTTACATGTACGTGTGCGAGTGCGAGTGCGCTGGTCAGGTCTATTAATAACACGTCAAACGTTGTGATAAATGTTTGCTCACATAATTATGCCGGCATAAAAATCTTTTCTCTATAGAACAAAAAATGTGTATGTGAAAACAGTAATTAAGTATGACAATGGGACATTATGCGCCTATTCATGTACATGAACGAATGTGTGAAATACTTCACCTGTTTCGTCTATAGCATGACAAGGTGTTTAATTCACTAGAATTGGATATTCATATTTCAATCTATACAGTAACAGACGATAATGATATGCTTTGGTGATTCGAGAACTAAAACTATACAATCGTCTTTACGCAATCCGTATGTCATAAACATGGACGCGAGAAAAAACAAAATACGTTGAAAGTTATTTTAAATATTCTGCGTATCTTATTACTGCGGTGTTTTGTTCTCGCGTATGATAAGGTCAACTCTTCGGATAATAGTGTTAGCAATTCGTCTCATCCATGCTCGTCACACCATTCAATATAGTCAGAGGATTGAGTTACTTTACTTGTATTTCGTCCACCTTATCAAGGCAAAATACAAGAATAACAGTTACTATGATTTTTATATTCTTTTTTCTTTGTTACCACCCTTTAGTCCAGTTCTAATTACTTAATAACTGTTTGGTTATTGTTCAGTTTGCAGCTGGTTCTTGTACTGGTTACTTGTTGCAGTACTAAATATAACTGTTATTTTATAGTCAGTGACTTAGATTACAAAAACATTTTGAATGCTCAATAGGTTGCATTTTCATTGTATCTTCATGAAATTTAATTCTCGTTTGAATATCGGTAATTTGAGGTAAAAAACTAGGTCACCCGGTTAAAAACTTTGTGTATACCATGCAGTTGACATTTACAACCCAATCATCATGTAAATTGGTCAAAAGGTTTGTCTTGTCAACGTCAAACAGAATGTTTGTGTTTATGATATATAGTTTAGGGTAGAAGTTTGGTTTACATTTTGTCATAAGTAGGTCTCAGGTGAACGATGCAGGGACGTCTTGGCCTTCTTGTTAAATATAAACCTTGAAATGTTTTGTATATTATACGCTAAATACTATTAGAATAAGAGCATCATTTAGTTTAAACTTATGTATTTTACATTGTTCTGATCGGTACTAGCTCCAAAAGAAGGGATTCTTTCCAATATCACTGTAAACATGAAAATTTAATGTATCATATTTCATAACTCAACTAGTAAAAGTCACTGCCTGTCCCTATTTCAATGCTTCAAAATCGCACAAATCTGTACAGTCTCTATCATACTCCATGTCATCTTATTAATTGTTGAGTTCTCCTTTACGTAGCTGTGAACCAAATGCGTGAACATGTCTAAGTGTAGATTCACTAGACATATGGTCTTATGCTTAACAATCATAGCCACAAGACCTAAACCACTGCCAAAACAATGGTGGATATACGAGAGTGAACGGGCCCGCATATACGGGACGTATTTTGCATAATAAAAGGACCTCGTACACGTATATGGAACATCTGGTATACGGGAATTCCGTACATTTTCCACACATACACGGACATCCGTATTATTAGAATATACATGTATGTTTTCTTCTAGTACATAACGGACATTTTCGAAGGTCGTATCGTGAAAAGCTGGGTTTTTTTTTTCATTTTAACGTTGCTTCATATTTAAGCCAGTATGTTTCGTATAATAATCGATATCCAGTATACTGCCTGTATTTTTTAATATACTGAGATCGTATTTTTCTAGTATATTTGGAATATACAGGACACAAATACGGACTTGTACATGCAAGATATACGACGTGCACGGGAACAATATTGCAATCACATTCGGACTGGATTTACATCCCATACACTAGAAATATACGGACCAGGAATACGGACTTTTATAATACCGCAGAAAACTTTGATACATTCTGATTGGTCAAAAGCCCCTGTATATGAGCCCGTATACACCGTGAGCAATCCCGTATATACCGTCTCCCATTTGGAGCCTCATCGCTTTTGCCTTTTCTGATTGGCTAGAGAAGCGCTGTAAAATTTTGTTTACATTCAAAACAATTTGGCCGCCGTGCCACCGATTCAATATTTTTAGGGACGTTTGTAAGCACTGCACACGTTTGGAAAAATTAATCAAATTCATAGACATTAAAACCTACAGTGGTACTATCTTTACCTTTGTTTAATTCCAGTCAAAACGGGCTACGTACATTAGAACTAATACGTACTCTGCAAATTAACGGTATTCCTTTCTGCAGCTAACGGCTGCTGACAGGACATTCATGTACAAATTCAACCTCTGGAATGACGAAATAAAATATACAGCCAGATGAGAGGAAAATCTATAATCAAATGTCCCTTTTATCCTGTTTATGTACTATCCTATTTCAATTGTCTTGAAATAATGTAAAGTCCAACTCCAAAAAAAACGCTATTTATCCTTATTTTTTCTCACATCAATAAGCCTAAGTAATAAATTAAAAAGAAAATATATGTTTATCCAGTCTACAGGCTACAAAACATTACTATCTCGGTGACGTGGACTTGAACTGGTGACGCAATAAAATCGAAATGGGAACAGTTTAACGGAAATTATTTATTATGTATCTGCAAACAATATATACTTTCTTAGGGGCCTTCTCTACTTTGCTCTCGGACCGAAAACACCGTAAGGCACAAGATTGTTTTTCTTTCAATTGAGATACTGAGAAAAAAACTAGTATCGGCTTATCACGAGAGCAGTACGGAATCATGCGAAGGTAAAAAGTTTGGGGGCTCCGGTAGATATCGTCTTTTTGTCATTTATAAATATAACAGCAATATTTCGACAGCAATTCAGGTAGTTTTCTTGTCTTCCAAAATAAATCTGCGGTATTATAAATTCGTTATATAGATCCATTACCGGGTATGTGGCCTCGTATAGGCTTGACGGCTCGGGTTATATCAATTCAAACAGGCTATACGGGGCCGTATACCTCGTCAAGAATCTATATAGCTAATAGTATTTCCTAAACATACGTTGTGTATGGGAATGGTATTTCAATCATAAACGGGGCATGTACGGACTGTACTTTCGTAGAATATGGAAAATATACACAGACGTATTTACCGTATGCACGGAACCAGAATACAGAATAGTGTATTTACAATGTACGGACTAACACGGATATAATTGTGTATGCTGGTTTAATGCTGTCTAATGCTGTATGCTGCTAAAAGCTTTTAGGAAGGAGCAAGAAAACCAGCATACACAATTATATAATTACTTAAATGAAAATATCCGACCCTTCTTACGTAATATCCGACCCTTCTTTCGTGTAAAGTATTTTACATAAAGGCGAGTACCTGAGTAATTATTAAATTTACATTTGTTACACGGATATAATTGTGTATGCTGGTTTTCTCGCTCCTTCCTAAAAGCTTTTAGGAAGGAGCGAGAAAAACAGCATACACAATTATATCCGTGTTAGTCCTTACACTGTAAATACACTATCCTGTACTCTGGTTCCGTGCATATGGTAAATACGTCTATGTATATTTTCCATATTCTACGAAAGTACAGGTCCGTATATGGCCCGTATATGGTTGAAATACCATTCCCATACACAACGTATGTTTAGGAAATACTATAGCGCACTATATAACACATTCTGTATGTTGAGTCGATGAAAATATCATCTCGATTGTTTGCACAATCAAGAACCTAAGAAAATGAAAATATCCGACCCTTCTATATGTACTTGGATGAGAGCAGTTTTGTGTAATGTGTTTACTTGTGCCTAAAATGATTGAGCAAAATCCATCCATCATGCATTTGTTTCATTTTTGTACCTAATGTCTCCTTTTCAGAAGAAAAAAAACAACACTAAAATGCTTTTGGACATACATATTAGATTATGACTGGATGCGTTTTAGAAAAACAGTTAGGCACATGCATAAGTTTCGTGTTAAGTATTTTACATAAGGGCGAGTACCTGAGTAATTATTAAATTTAGCAGCTCGCGTATAACAGAAGTCAAATGAAAACGATAAGATTTTTGTATTTAATGAAACACTTTCGACCCGAAACTTCACTTCGTTGTCAATGTTATTTGAAGTAACTTATTTCTTGTCATGTTCGACACCTCGGCTGCATAGCACATCGAAATTACATAATATTACATCACCAAAGACCTGTCAACGACCATTGCGGCTTATATACATTTTACTTGATGATCACTTATAATAATTAATTTTCATTTAATTATTTGACTTATTTATTTGTTAGTTATTTCATATTTTTATATTTTGTGTTTCTGGACCTTATAAAGTGAATCAGCATCCAAACTACCGTAGGAAAAAAAGAATTTTCATGAAATGCTTACACAAATTGCCGGTACCTGCGACTAAGTATATATCTCTGTGTGTGAAAAAGTTGACATTTGTGGACATAAACGTTCAGTTTACTTTTAGGTGTAGATTAGTGGATTTTAATTTACAAATATATTGCCCATTTCACGTTTCATTAACATGAAAAAATTAAAATGTTTCAGTAAGATGAATTAGATCAAACGTATTAAATAATTATTAGTGGGTGGCTTTATTTTTCATCCAATGAAATGAATGATGTAGTATTGCGTGATTATGATTTGCAACATTGTCTTTAAGTAAAAACGTAAAGTTAAACTGGAAATTAAACTTGAACTAACAACAGTAACATGCCTTTTTTTCTTATAAGGTTTTCCATTGTGTTTGTTATTATGTCTATATGGTAACACTTAAAGAAAAGACCTTTGCGTTTTTTTTCTAAATAATAAATGTATATGCTTTTCGTATATGCACATCTCGTATATGCAATTCATGAATGCAGACCGTATTTCTGCGTAGAGGTTTGGAATCACATAAGTCAATTGATCAACTTTGATTACATTAAAAGTTAAAAGTTGTGCAGTTTGTTATGAAAACTCGAGTTACGTGGTTATTTTATTTTATTATTTTGTTTTACAAAATCAATATTACATTCATGTCACATATATTCTAACACGTGTATGCCACTTTGGTGATCTTGCATTCACTAAATGCCTTTTTATTTACTATCATATAAAGTTTCCCGCCATGCACTAGAACTTGCTAAATGTTTGTGTGCACGAACCTTTAGCGGGAGTGAAAGATACGAAATCCAGCACGATCTAATCACTGTGTTCTTTAATGACATAATTTTCTATAATTAACAGCATAGGCTATTACAACCTCTGTTGGAGATATTATTCTTTATCAGGACTTGACCCCTAGTTCCTTCATGGTTTGTAATTAGTGATGTCAGCCCAGATGCTTACTTTATGGTAATATTTTTCCAGGAGTACATTCACAACAAAAGAGTCCAATATAAAACAGATAAAGCAAAAATAACAGAGTGACTGAAAATTCCATGATCATTTAATATATACGAAACATATAAGAAGATATTAGTTTTATAAATGGAAGAATATTGCTATACATGTTTTTGTCATAAAGGAATTAACTCTTACCCCGCTATATTTCAAAACTATACTCTTCAACCTATCAATTTGGACATACCATTAATTGTTTAAAGAGGTATTCAGTGAAAATGTATTGACTGAATATCGAACAGAGCAGATCATGATTATACCGCACATATGTGCAGGCTGCTCATGATCTACAATTGGAGCAAAGGCACGATTATTAAGTTATGCAGCTATCAGAGTAAGATTTATATGCACTAACGTAGGTCCTTTACGGTAATATGTGTTTGGATTTTTTTTTCAACAGCCAACATGACATTGTGGCATTTTCTACTTTATGTTCTTTGCCTTTTTCCATGTACTGTTATTCATTTTCAATATTTGACACAATTTCTTTACATGCTGCTGAGGTACCAGATTGTTGAAACAAATATTTTATAAGTGATTTTGCTTTTGCACATATTTGTTCACCACCATTAAAAGTCTGTAAGGAATGTCTTAAATTTGCCTTTAATATTTTATTGTCAGAATAAACACTTTTATTTTCATTGCTGCGTAACTGGCTTCTAGATTTAATTTGAACATAAAATATATCATGAACAAACTAGGTTATACATTTATTGAAGAATCTTTTATGGTCTTTGTTGACAGGTGGTCTTTATTCGCAGGTGTTTGCGCTTAAGCCCCCGGACCGATACCTTCTATGGCGGGCCAACACCGGCGGTCTGCTCACCCCAGACGTGTATCAACTTCTTAGTATATCTATTTAGTTTCAAGTATTTATAAGTATACGCAGTATACGGACTTATTTCAGAATATAAGCAGTCATATATCTAGATTCCTGTATTTTTAAGTATACGATATACCGTATTTCAGGAATATATGGACTTACAAGCACACTCCAGTATTCAGATATATACGGGATAGTATATCTAGATTCCCGTATTTATAGATATACGCAAGGCTGTATTTTAGGTGTATACGTGGTAGTATATCTAGATTAATTCCCGTAAGAAGCCGCCTTGACGCCTTGGTAGCGTTCGCCTCAGATTCGAAAGGACCCTGGTTCGATCCCACCAGCGCCAAGTAGTGGTTGTGCCTTTCAGTAAGACATGGTAATTATTCGAGGTTGATTCAATTTCGGGTGAGTCTCAAGAACGATTAATATATTAATATAAGTTGTAAGATTGTACAAAAAAGAAATTTAAGTATACGAAATACCGTATTTAGTTATTTATGGACTTGCAAGCACACTCCCGTATTTCAGAGTATACGAACTTGCAGCGGGTAACGCATTCTTGTAAAATGACGGGCTTTCGTATATCAATATTTCCGTATTTTCAAGTATACAAACTTCCGTATTTTAGTAATGTACTGACTTGCATAGACAGTCCCGTAGTTTAGTAGAATACGGGCTTTCGTATATCAAGATATCCTTATGTTAAGTATTTTAAATACCGTATATTAGTAGTATACAGGCGTGCAGTATATACGACCCCGTACACCTCCGTATTCTAAGTTTTCCGTATATTTTCCCGTTTATTGATAATATACAGAGTATATGAAATAGTGTCATTCTTCTCTAGGATGACAGTATGGCGATACGTTGTTGTATTAAGTTTCACTGTGTAATTCAACTTGATCAAGGTAGTTTTCATACATACTAACATTGCAAATAAAAACTTTGGAAACGACAGTGTACAATGTACAGGTCCGTAGTTTTCGAATATACGGAAGTATGTGGACGTATATGTCTAATATACGGAAAAGACAGACGATTTTTTATTAGTTATATACGGAATATACGGTCCTGTATATTCTTTGAATACGAGGTAGGTATACGGAGTTGTATATGCTGGAATGAGTCTCGAGAGCGATTAATATAAGTTGTAAGAACTTGTTTCGCAATCAAGAATAAATAAATTAGTATAAACTATATGCTGGATATACATTAATATCGGAAACGGTATTTTTGCCATATACGGACTTGACAGAAGTAATTCGGACCTACATTTTCTTCGAGTAGAGAATAAATACGAATTACATGATAATTCGATTCAAGTTTCCGCAGCATCATTATTCTTATTTACATACTCACTTAACGTTGTTACCAGAAAAAAACCTTTTCTAAATTACATTAACGTTTTGTCCGAAATACCGCTATTCTGAATTGCAAGTTAAAGTTTAAAATTCTACTAAGACACCTCTGATAGTAGAGATTGGTGTTGACACTACCAATATGTCGCAATGTTCAACTTTTCGTCTGGCAGGTTTGATCTGTAATTAGAAAAAGAAATACATACTATCTAAGTACTGTATTTCATTGAGTCAAATTATCTTATATCAACGACCTAATCCTATAATGTCTGAATTTTCAGTTTTATATAAAGTTTGGTCAGAATATTTGTCTTAATAATCTAAAGATCAAGATCAAATCTTGTCAGATAGGGTCATAATCTAGGTCACCTTGTCAAATCAGAGTAAATCCTCATGAACACCACATTTTCAGTCCTATCATTATGCAACTTTGTTCGAATGTTTCTTCGCTAGTCTCCAGACCAAGTTTAAACTTAGGTCACGTTGGATCAAAACCTAGGCCATCAGGTCAAATAATATAAGAAACCTTGTTGACACTCTACGTTAAAGCCACATTTTGTACCCAGTCATCTTTAGAATTGTCCAGAATATATGTATTGATGAAATTGAGTTACATGTGGTAAAAAACTAGTTTACAAGGTCAAACCAAAGGAAATCTTTTTTAACACTCTAGAGATCACATTTTGTCCCCAGTTATCATGTAATTGCTTAGAGTTGGTGTCCTAATATACTCTATGTCAAATTTAGAATAAAACATTGGTAACGAGGGGTAAAATGTTGGACACCAGGCATGTTAATCTCCATCTTTTGGCCTCCTTTTGTGTATTTACCATAATGAAATTTAGACTGTGTGTACAGTTTTTCAGGCTTATTTCGAAATTGCCTTTAGCTGACATTAATCTTTACATTTTGACATACATGCACTTTCTTGTCTTCTGGAACAATTGTGCTACAAAGGTAAATGTTATAGGGCCATCATGGCTCGCTTGTGCTTATTTTTATGTTCCGAAGTTCATTATCAATTTTAACGGAGGTGATGTGAATTAAAGAGATCATAATACTTTGTTGAGTACAATACTTATTCTATTAGAGCGGTACTAGTTCTAAATATTGTATAATTCCCTCATATATATTTTAGTTTCAACACGGATTTACATACTGTAAAACATTAAGTATTCACGAGAACTTTATTTTAGCTTTTTTTTCGCGAGAGCACTTGTTCGCGAATCCTTCATTTCGCTTACTCGATTTTTTCCGGAAATGAAGATTTCCGGATCATAAGGGAAAGGAGGGATCGCTTGTCCGCGATTTGATTGTCTCATAAATTGACCGGAGATAAAAATGGCGAACTCTCGGTCACACGAATTCAGAATGCTTTACAGATTACATTTGTGTATATGTCGATGGCTCAGATTTGTTATTGCTTGTTGCACGTTGTGATCGACAAGCTTGCAGGTTTATCTTTTACTATTACAAATGTTCTCGAATACATTATATAAATTATGTATTTCCAAATAGTACCTAATACAAATTATTGAATTGAACAACTTGCTAAAACTCAAGATGTTTCTATGTATGTTTTCTATATGTTGTATGGACATCACGTTGTACGTGTTTGTTTGTTGCCATTATTACTATAAACCACTATAATGTGCAGACCTGTACATTTTTCTCTGTGTTAATATCTTGTACAGTCTTTTTTACAAACAAAAGTCCTGGTACAAAACTATAAAAATGTAAGTTGGTTATTCACAATTTATTGATTCTATTGTTTTTCTAGGATTAAAATTTTATAATCGTCCAGTTTTGATACTTATGGTGGCTGTTTGCTTGAGCGAGATCAGACTGTAAAAGGGTTTGATATATAAAAAGCGTTAACGAATGCATTTTTTCTGTTCTTTATAAGGTTAAAACATGTCCCGTAACACATTCGCAGGACTTTAATATTGTTTGCACATCTATATTTTGAACTATTAGCTTTAAGGTAAGCGTTAGAAGGGCATTAGAAACAAACAGAAACATTGAGGACGCTAAGGTATTTATTAAGGTTACTAATGTACTGATATCTGTATTCACAGGCCAAGGTTTTGTTCTGTTTGTTCACAATAATTACGTCACATTATTTAAGAAACAACGTTGGTTTTCAAGTTTTTGATTAAACCGTACCATAACAAAAAAGACTTAAATATTATCTGCCGAGATATGTGTGTATTCAATGTGTAGAAGTGATATCATTCGATGTTCTTGGTGTGAAAAATATCATTCATGCATGCGTTTGTTGTTACATTTTTAATCAACTATACACCTTTAAAATCGTATTTCTTTTTATTAGAGTATGGAGTTGAAATATTAGCTTTAATGTTTATGTTTGGGATCTAAATATTAACTGTATGAATGTGACGGACAGTTTTACCAGTCATCCAGGATAACATCATAGTCAAAAGCAACTGAACATTCGTTTTGGATGACAAAATAATAGTAATAACTCTTTGATTAAATAGCAGTAAACATACAGATAAGAAACGGAAATGTTGTATATAAGAAACGTGTATGTACAATAACCTAAAAGAATGCCATTTGTCAATTCAGTCTGGATGTATATGATAATATAAATAACAAATCATTTGATAGATTTAGATACAGAAATTTCAATATTTAGGAAATAATAGGAATGTTGATTGCATAGTTTACAAAGTCACACCGGATTTTATTGAGTATTAGCATCTAAAAAACAACACACAACTTATACAACTGTTACCGATTTTTATACAGTTCAATATTAAAGAAACACAATTCAATATGGGAAACTTAACGACTGTTGTGTTTAAAAGGCGGAAAGGGATTGCTTTATATGTAATCATTGCAGTTCCAGTTTTTGTGATTTTATGGTCAGGTAATTATAACTGTAGTATTTGCTACATTTTCAAAACCATTGTTTGTGTAGATAAAAAACAACAGAATGGGTCCAGATTTGTTAAGACAAAACAACATAAGCAACTGCTCAAGAAAGAGCATCTGCCTTAAAACGGAACAGGAATGGTTTGGATTTATTCAGATTAAACATCGTAAACAATAAAACAGGCATAAAGGGGGAACAGAATAATAGATATTTGTTCAGTTGAACCAATGTTAACAACTACTTCATTTTAGTATTTTCATTGGTTTTGCGTTACGATGTATTAAAATGTCACCAAAGAGGGAATTTAACATTTATTCAAGAGATTGACTTCAAATTTATAACATATAATGGGAATGCAAACTGTAGCGAATTTGAAACGTTACACTACCATTTGCCATTTAAGTTGTTCCCTCTTTCATACTTTTGCCTTGAGTAAACTCAATAAATATTCACAGGATTACATGCAAACTTCAAATGTTGAACGATACTGACTGCTGAAATACAGTGTGCAAGAACTATAACTGATTAATGAGTAATGTATTAGTATTAAAGAACCAAAATCTCTAACATGGTTAAAAAAGAACAGGTTCCCTTTAAATACAACAATGAAGAGAACAGGTCTCCGAATACAAACTTAAAGCTGTCGTATAAATGCAAATGTTATAGCTACAACTTTTCATTCACCAGCAACCCCAAGTCAATATACCTCTTTTGGAGAACATTATACTCTTGATGAATTTGCAAAGGGGGACATTAGCCCATTCATACATATGTTAATGTTACCGATATTGATACCTTTAAAATGCAAAACAAGTCTTGAACTTATGTGAAAATCATGAAAATAGACTGAATTTTAAGCTTTTATGATAGACGAAATTAACACTAAAGAAGTTTGGATGAACAATTAGTGTAAATGTATTATACATCAATTAGTGAAAATGACTTAATTGGGCAAAACTTCGAATTAAAGTTTAGATTAACAATTTTTGAGAATTTGTGAAGAATTATTTCGTTACTTTGCTTAAACAATACTTTGCTATATAGTATTTTTTAAAGAAGGAACATCAAAGGAGTTTGGAGTGACATTTTGCTGATAATTAGAATGTGTCTTGCTATACTCACAACTGATACTGATGTAAGTATAATGACAAAAATTAAGTATACAAACAGAACCTGCTTTACCGCTTGTTATAATACGCGTTAACAGCTGTTAAAACATACAATTTAAATACACATCTTATCTGAAAATGTATAAAACTATCGTAAAATATGCATTATTGCTATAATGTATAATAATAAAAGAGTCAAAATGTCGATATGTCTTGTTTGTAAGTCTAAATTCATGTAACTTACATGTTTAGATATGAATGCATACTTATATCTAATACTTTTGGAATACTTATTTTCTGTTATGAAAATGTAAACCATTTAATATATTCATTCCCAGATTAAATAGGGATGTGGTAGACAGGGTTGACTGTTTTCTTTAAAGGATATTCATAATTTAGCCTAATACAAACTAATTATTGGCTTTTCGACACCTGTCAAGTAGTCAGTATTCCTGCAATATAATTAAATATTAAAACATTACAATAATAATTATTATAGCTCTTTATAAAATTTATTTGTTTACATGTATTAAACATAGACAGTGTTCCTGTTAAATCACTGGTACATACTCTACAAATGAGTTATTATTACATGCAAAAAGAATTATTTTCAAAGGGCTTTTGTCCTAGGATGAATGAGTTAATATGCAAAATACAAAAAGGGCTAATTTCCTCAATACCGAACCGTCAAGGGGATAATGTCCTAGGAAGAAGAGAATAATGTCCTCCTTTTCAAATTGATAGTATAATGTATAATGTCCTCTTGTGCAAAATTGTGTCAACGGGGTAAAGTCCTAGGAAATAATATCTTTCATGCTTGCCCTTATTGCTTTTTACAATCGATTTTCCGCTTCTGATTGGTCAGTGTTAGTTTTCAATTCAATTCTTTATGTGTGTAGTTGATGCGACAGGTCGTAAGCAGCTCCTTATATCCTTGTTTTTTTTTTCTTTTCCAGATAGATTGATGGTTGAAAAAAATGGACTAGGTTTTAACATTGCATCAGAAAGAACCATATTAACAAGCGATCCTTCATCTGTACTTGAAGATTTGGTATTTACTAGTATAGTTATTTAAATTATTACGTCGCTTCAGTTTTGAAATGTGTTTATCAATATTTCAATTTGGATTTTAACACCTTAGTAGTGATCTAATTAAATAACTGAGTATAGAACAGTATAGATCATGATTGAATGCTAGGATGTGCAGGTATTAGCTGCAAAAACTGAACTAGAAGGGTAAGATTTACACTGACTTCAACAGTTACAAATCAAGATATGCCTTTATTAACCAATTGTGCAATTTACTTAGTAAAGGAAGTAGATTTGAAAACTATTTCATTTAGGGAAGTGATTAATATCGTCAAACGTTTTTGTGGATTTTATAACATATTTTGCGAAACCGGCCGTTTAGTCATAAAACCAAGCAATCGCTTCTAACCTAACTGTGCATTAAATACAACAGTCGTGTTCGAGCTTTGGCACTATTGAAAAATAGAGACATTTGTTTGTAACTGTCATACATTTTAGACGTAAAAGACTAAACCCCGTAAAGTCTAAGCAATGTTAATAGACATTCGTCAAGATCAATACCTAACAGTGCTTGAAGACAACGGTGTTCCACCAGATATACATATTGGCTATAATTTAAAATCAAAACATATTAATTTTACACATTTTAGTCTACATTTTCAGGCGTCATATGTTACTGGCACTGAACGACCAAAGATAACTGATCAATTGTGCAACACATACACATTTCTACGTGCTTCTAATAGTATTCTACTGAGAGGAAGGTTACTTAACAATCGTTCTATATATTATTGTAATATTCCAAAATGTGGTTCTACATTTATGAGTATGTTTTTATCTCCGGTTTTTGAATGCACAGAAAAATGTGAAGAATCGGTGGAAAAATATGAAGAACTATCAGCTAAAAGACACTTGAAAAAAACACAAGAACTTCTAGATGACGCTTATTCGTTCATGTTCGTACGAGAACCATATGCGCGCTTGTTTTCTGCATATGAAAATAAATTGTTCCTTCCGAATCAATTTTGGACAACTTTAGGCGTTCAGGTTATTAGATCTGTTAGAGCTGGCGCTTCTAGTGAAAATCTGACGATAGGTCATGACGTCACATTTTTAGAATTAGTTGTGTATGTGCTTCAACTTCATGAGCAAGGTATTGAGTTAAATAAACATCTTGCACCTATGATCGAGTTATGCAATCCATGTCAGTTGAAATTTAATTTCATAGGAAAATTAGAGACAATGTCCAAAGATCTTGTAAATTTAGTACACGACTGGAAAGTAAAAGATATTATTGCCAAAAATAAAACAGCGGTAGCTACACTAGAAACTGACACTTTGTATAAGCGTGCGTTTGGACCATTTGGACATATGTTTAGTGTTACAAGAACGTTTGGAAGAAAGTTATCCCGGTTCAAACTCTTTCAAAGGGCGTGGTCTAGTTACCATATCAGAGGGCTTATTCTAAAGAAATATGAAATGCCTTTTAATGAAAGTGAAGTTGCTAATATCGATAAAAGGCGATACGAGACGGAAATAAAAAAGGCAATTGATTCTAGCAGTTTGCATAAAGGCGCTCTTAAAATTCAGCGAGAGGAAGCGCTGATTCAGGCATACAGATCTGTTCCCATGGATATTTTAATGAAACTTAAGAATTTCATGAAACCTGATTGCTTACTCTTTGGTTATGACAATATGCCACCGAAACTTTTTAACATAAATAGTGTGTCCGTTTCAATTAATCATAATTATTTTAAAGGTCTATAAACCATATCTGTAAGGGCAATATGAAACATATGCGACAATTTGTTCTCTTCTCGCAAGGAAAGATAAGGCTGGTCAGAAAATCGATAAATAGGTAGTAGCGATGCGGTCGTAAATTTTCCAAAACAGACTGGAAAACCGCTGATCCTGAACTTTTTGCATTCATCCCAGCTATCTTTATGTGTTATTATATTGTATGTTAAAAAAGCAACTGTTGTAAAATATGAAGCAACACTTATTTGAACTATAGAGCTATTATAGATTTATCAGTTTGAGGGGGGATGGGTTTATGATAAAAACATATATATATAATACATAAATTTAGGGTAATAAATGACCAAGACTAACAGAGACTTTTATTGCACTCTAATTATCCATATCCGTATATTGTAAAACGAAAGTGGAAATTGTTGTCACAGGTTTTAATAAAAGTATCTTAAAACAATTAAGTTTACCGTACATACATGTATATCCAATTTGCATTTTCTTTTTAAGAAAAAAAAGTCTAATAGAAATACTAGAAGAACCTTATTCACATACAGCAAGTTTCGACACTACTTGATTCCGATTTCTGACCTGTCTTAACTTTTTCATTTGTCAACCACTTTACAAAATGTTTAAAGGGGAACCAAAGTAGAAGTAAACTATCGTCAAAATACGCACAAGTAGCAAAAACACACACAAAAAAACCCCAATAACATCACAACATTTATGACAGGTGAGATATACCCGGACGAACGGATTCCGAAAATAATTATTTGTATAAAGTAAGCGTCACAATTTGAAAGTGACATACGAACTTGTGTCTATGTGTGTTTGTGTGTCCTTACACCAGTCTATGATTTAAATTTGAAAGACTATCTCCCGTGAAAATGAGTAAAAATTACAATGTATACACACATTCTTTTTTTCACAGGTGTTTCATTTGCCTGTTAACGTTAAGTTGAAACAAGTAGAAAAGGGTACCGAAACTCGTTCAAAGATCGGTACAATCATTATTCACTTTTTTCCTCTTCATGTTATAATGCCATCCTTACGTTTTAAAGCAACAAGACGTACAAAATCATCACGATTTGAATACGAAAGAATTGGAAAACTTCCGTGAAAACTACGGACACGCATATTACGATTACATTCTTAAGTGATTGTGTTTATGTCACAGTGGTAATTATTAGTGGTTTTATACCTAATAATATTTGCACGAGTTGTACATGAAATGTGACAACTCAG